>VZRQ01000298.1:904025-921936 GCA_013397975.1 Machaerirhynchus nigripectus | reverse complement strand
AGCGGCGCCGCGGCCACGTGGGCGCGTGGCGGGATGGCGCGAGCTTTGCGCGCGCTGCGCTGCGCGGCGGGATCGGGATCGGGATCGGGATCGGGATCGGGATCGGGATCGGGATCGGGATCGGGATCGGGATCGGGATCGGGATCTGGCCCCGGCCCCGGCCGTGAGCGGGGGCCGCGGGTCCGGTTCGGGCCCAGCCCCACAGGTAACCGGCCCCTCGGCAGCCCCGCCCCTGCCCACCCCCCGGGGCGGGGTTTTGGGTTGGAAAACATCAAATCGGGCTCTCGAGGGGCGTGTGTGTGGGAGGTGGGTGGTGGTTCCCCGGAGAGCCAAGGGGTCGATGCTCTTGCCGGAGCTTCCGGGCTCGCCCTGCCAGCCTGTCTCGGTGCCCTCCCGGTCGTGCGGGGTCACTGTTGGTGTACCGTGGCAGTGCTGTTAATGGCATATGCCAGCTTATCAGGGATTTCCAGGTCACTTCAGGGAACCTGTTCCTGGAAGCAGTCATCCATAAGTTATTTTCACAGCCAGTGCCCCCGGAGCTGTGTTCGTGCGGTGCAACTCCCGCCTCGGTGACGCTACCATCGCAGGCAGCATCCATCGCCCTTCCAGCTCATGTTTAGAACTCCCCCCTGGGTCTTCTTTGTGACCACCTCCTTTGATTTCCCCATGACTACAGGTTTTCTGCATTTGGGTGGCCTTAGGACTGCTTTGTACAATTATCTCTTTGCCAAAAAACACCAAGGGACCTTTATTTTAAGACTGGAGGATACAGATCAGAATCGGGTGGTGCCTGGAGCTGCAGAAGGAATAGAAGATATGTTGAACTGGGCAGGTATTTAGAAACATCTTCCATTTTTCACCTTCTGAAACCTTATCTTTCTTTTAGAGGCTAACACTACTCAGCTTGAGGGTGGGTTTGACTCTGCCTTTGTGTGGGCTGTTTTGACAGCCCAGCTGTTCAAGTCCTGCTGTGCCGATGTTCCAGGTATTCCCCCGGATGAGAGCCCCGGCCGCGGCGGCCCCGCCGGGCCCTACGTGCAGTCGCTGAGGCTGGAGCTGTACCGCCGGGCCAGCGCGGCGCTGCTGGACAGCGGGGCTGCCTATCGCTGCTTCTGCACCCCGCAGCGCCTGGAGCTGCTCCGGAGGGAGGCTCTGCGCGGCCAGCAGACCCCGCGGTACGAGTCCCTGCCCCTGTGCCCCCGCGGGTCCCTCGGGGCCGCACACTTGCAAAAAGCCGCTCAGCAATGGGATTGTGCCTCGCTGCCCGTAGAGAGAGAAGCCGCATGTCACCCTCCAGAGATGAGGTGTTTGACTGGATGCGTAGTGGGCAGGTTACAGCTAAAATTCAGACATCTGCTTAGAGTTTTGGGAATGTAAAAATGGCTGATGGTGTTGGTCTGTGTTGAGAGGAAACCTTTGTTCTCATCTCCCAAAGATATGACAACCGGTGTCGGCACCTGACGCCCACAGAAGTGGCCCAGAAGCTGTCACAGGGCCTTGAGTGCGTCATCCGCTTCCGGCTGGAGAAGGGGGTGGAACCCTTCCAGGACCTGGTCTATGGCTGGAACAAGCATGAGGTGGCTGAGGTGGAAGGTGACCCTGTGATTCTCAAGGGCGACGGCTTCCCCACGTACCACCTGGCAAATGTGGTAGATGACCACTACATGGGCATCACCCACGTCCTGCGTGGGACCGAGTGGCTGACTTCCACTTCCAAGCACCTGCTTCTCTACAAAGCCTTTGGCTGGGAGCCCCCTCAGTTTGGCCACCTCCCACTGCTGCTGAACAAGGATGGTGGGAAGCTGTCCAAGAGGCAGGGGGACATCTTCCTGGAGCGCTTTGCTCGGGACGGCTTCCTGCCAGAGGCACTGCTGGACATTGTCACCAACTGCGGCTCGGGGTTCACAGGTAACACCACAGGCTCCTGCCTGCCAGGTCACTTCATGCTGACTTTGTGGCATGGGCTGGGTTTGTTTTAATAGCTGAGAACTTTGTCAGTGTTTAAAGGGGTCAGGAACTGGGTGTCAGGTAACCAGTCATTGAGGTGCTGCCAGGGCTTCTGCACAGCTCCTGTGAAAGGAGCTGGAATGGTGGAAATCTTTCTGCTGCTGTTCAGCCATTAAAATTGAGTCTGATGCTTAATGGGTTCCCCTTTGGGAAAACCCTCACTTCAAGGTTGAGAAACTGTCTGTGAACTTTTGGGAAAACTTGCATTCTGTGGTTAATAATTGCAGTGTTGTCTGACACCTGTGCCACTTCTCCTTTAACCTGACAGACCATGAGGAGTTGAGTCAATGTCTCCTTTTGTGGTTCTTGCTGTGTGGGGATCACAAATTAACTTGTGTTCTGAGAACTGTGCTTTGGAATAAAATCTTCCTTGGGCAGTGAAGCCTCTTGGCTGAGTGTTAGTTCTCTCTGGCTGACTGGGGCAGAGGTGCTCTGCTGAGGAAGGTGACGAAGCCAAGCGGGATGTCCCAGTTCCCAGGAGCAGAGTGGGCTCCTGAGGAGAGGGCAGCATCCTGTGTGTGCCTGCTGCCAGTTCCCTCCTGCCTGCTGGGGGCTGTCCCTGCTGCCGCTGGCACTGCACAGGTGGCTGTCCCATGTCACCCTTCCTCAGTGTGCTGCCAGCCTGGCCCCGTGCCCGAGGCCTGCGGTGAGGAGAGTGATTGTTGTTCTGTGTGAGAGCACAGACCCCTCTGATTCTGTTTGGGTTGTGTTGCAGAGAAGCAGATGGGGAGGACTTTGGAGGAGCTGATCTCCCAGTTTGAAGTAGGCAGAATTACAACCCATTCTGCTCTTCTGGACCTTGAAGCTCTCCCAGAATTCAACAGGTAAAAAATCGTGGTAGCTTTAAAATGTAGTAAGCACCACATCAGTGAGAATTTATTCCTAGCACTTGGCTTTGGCTGGAGGTTTTGTTTGCTGGATCAGGCATGGTCCTGGTGCAGCAGCTTTTGGGCTGTGCTAAGAGGAAGCATAAGTTTCTGCTCACACCGTTCCTGCCTCCTCTCCCATCCTGTGCTTGGACACTGGGGTTGGCAACACTGGAAATCTAGGCAGAGGGTGGGTGTAGCTGGGAGGATCTGAAATCTTAAGTTTATAAGATAAGAAAATAACACCTAAAAAGAGTTAACACTTCCAGAAGGTTCTTCTGCAAGTACATTCGTGCTGCTTAGAGTGGCCTCATCATCAGTTCACTGTGGGGCACCAGAGCTAAATGCTTCTTTGTAGTGTCTGACTGTGGCTTAGTGTTCCTTTTCTAACAGTTCCACAGTTTTAGCTCAGTTGGTCAGAGCATGGTGCTGATAATGCCAAGGCCATGGGTTCAGTCCCCAGATGGGCCATGCACTTAAGAGTTGGACTTGATGATCCTTGTGGGTCTCTTCCAACCCAGAATATTCTGTGATTTCTGTGAAATGTGGTTGGGGTGATTAGATCCGATGTAACCCAAAGCAATCCAAAAGCAGGTCTTTCTCTGTTACAGGGTTCACCTCACCCGTCGCATTGAGAACCAAGGCCTGCGCCAGAGGCTCATTAGGGATCTGCAGGGGCTGGTGGAGCTCGTCTATGGAGATCAGCAAGTGGATCCAGATGTCCTGGAAAATGAATATGTGGAGCGAGTCCTCCTGCTGAGAAAAGTACGAGTAGGCAGAGCACTGTGCCACCATTCTGGGAGCTGAGGTGTTGTGGGGATTCCTGGATGACGACTTGGCTGAGCCCTGGGCTGTGATCTGAGCTCTGCCGTAGCACAACCTGCACACAGCTGTCACGGCCAGCTCCGGTGGCTGTGTGCCAGCCAGCTGCCAAAATCCCCTGACACAGGCAGCTGAGCTGTGGGAATGGGCCTGGTGAATGTCCTGGTGTCTTAAACTCATCCATACTTTGCTGAGCCAGCATGAAGCTCCCTCAGCAGAGGGATGACATGTCCCTGCCATGGAGGTGATCATGGAATTGCAGGATGTTTTTGAAAGACCTTTCTGCTTCCCACTCAGAACTGAACGGGGGGTAGTACTGGATAAGATCAGCTGTGGCTTTGTCTAGATGAGCTGACAACCTCCAAAGTGCCCTTCTCCTGTACCCCAGGGAGTGGCTGGCTTGGGGCAGGAAGGTCCAGCCCCCATGTCCCTCATGACAGTGCAGGTTCCTCGTGCCAGCAGAGCCACGAGGCCTCTCCCACTCACCTCTCCCCTTTGCTGACAGGGCAGTGTAAGGTGCTTCTGCTTTGCTGCTGCCCTGGGCCTTGGGGCAGCAGCCTCTGCCAAGAGGGATGAAGCTCCTGGAGAAACCAGTGGGGTTTGTGTTTTGGGAGCCTGGAGCTTGGTGAAGGGGCTGAGTGCTTGTAGGGGGAAGGTGACTCCAGCTATTCCCAGTCTGCTCCTGGGATGCTGTTGGAGTATCTGGGAGATTCCTTGTGAAGGATAAAGCCCTCTGGACGGGCAGAAAGGGACCCAGCTGTCCCAGTGTGAAGGCTGCACATGGCAACAGGATGGTGACTCCTGTGGCTTCCCACTGCATGCTGAAGGGTGGCCACTTCCCCAGCCAGCTCGGAGTCAGCCACACGTGGCTCAGCACCTCAGGGACAGCCAACACTCTCTGAGCTGCCTCTGTGTCCCCACTCACTCTGGGGGCTCTGGGAGTGGAAAACCCAGCTGCCTCACTGTCAGCAAGTCCCATTCCCTCCAAGCAGCACGAGGTACAGGGCAGTGCTGTGAGGGTGTGAACACTGCTGTGAAGCCCAAGCTGGATGGAATTGCTACTTCCACAGCACAGCCCTCTGCCCTGCCAGCTTTGCTTTCTTTCCCTAGGGTCACATAAGCCTCTTGAAGAATCTGGTGTCGAGTGATTACTCTTACCTGTGGGTCAGGCCCTCGGTGTCCCGGCAGCAGCTACTAACAATTTCTGCAGAAGTAGATGAAATAGGAAAACTAGTCATAGGGTAAGTGTGCTGCTGTCTGAGCTGAGTAGTGGCAGCAATGGCTTCTCATCTCTGAAAATTGTATTCTTAAAAAAACAATCAGAATTACTGCTTTGTCCGTGGATTTCCACGTCTGTGGCATGATTTTGTGGTTTAAACTTGCTCCTTTGAATGAGCTCTGCTTCTGGTGAGCCGAGCGAGCACCCCGGGCACAGGGCAGGCGTGAGAGGTAGGAATCCTGTGGTTTTCATGTCCCCAGACTGTAAGGACACCTTCTTTCCTAAAGGCTCATGACAAGGCAGGCAGCTGCCTTGACTGTGGAGGAGTTGAACAAAGACCTGAGAAGCCTCCAGAAGCAAACCAGAGAGACCAAGTACAGCAGCATGATGCAGCTCCTCCGCTTGGTGCTCAGCGGGCGGCAGGTAAAAAGAACAAATCTGAGATTATGTGCAATCTGCTTTCACAGAGCTCAAATCCAAGTTCTACAAAAGTTCTCCAAAGCCTAATCCTGGCTCAGCTCTGGTGCTAATCCTTCAGGTCCAGCTGACCAGGCCTGGCATTTGCCTTCAGGAGGAGAAACCCCAAACCTTTGTTTGAGCTGCTAATGACCCCCCCTCAGTCTGGCAGCGATCCAAGAGTGAATCGCTCCGTCGATTCAGTCACCATGATGCACAAACGTGCCGGGAAGTTTCAGTTGCCATGTGTTCAGTGACTCCCTCTTTGTTTGCAGCACGGCCCGAGCGTTGCCGAGATGATGGTGACTTTGGGAGCTGAGGAAGTGTGTGGCCGGATACACAGAGCACTGTCCAGCTGACACGGGACATGAGTGATGCTGCCAGGCCGCGCGCTCGGAGGGTGCGGGCGGCACCTGCGTGATCATCTCTGGTCAGATGAGCTGGGCTAGAGGCCAGGCAGGTGTCTGTGCTCTTGCCACGTCTGTATGATCCTGCACTAAGCACAAACCACTTCGCCTGGGAGAGGAACCAAGTCCAGATTCAACTCCGTCCTACTGTCGCCTCGTGCAAGGAGCCTGGTTTGCAGGGCGGGAGAAAAAGACATGTATCAGCATGTAAATTCAGACCACGTGGACAGAAAGCAACTGAACTTCTGATAGCAACATATCAGATTCTGTTTGGAGAGGGCCTCGCAGTCAGGGTACCTACAGCTACACAACACAGTCCCTCAATAAATACCATCGGGGGGTATTTTTATATATTTAAACAGATATATATTATAGCTGTTGCCCTCTTAGCTGCTCTGGTCTCCTACCAGGCTGAGTGAGCTGCTGGGAGAGGGGGATTCCTCCCTGTGTACTGTGTCATGCACGTGGTTCTGCTAAAAATATCCCTGATCAGGAGATTGGGATGTTTCTTCCTCTTTTGTTTGATGCCCTTTCAATTATTAAATTAACGTGGTGACTTCGATGCCGTTCTCACCAATACTCTGCCCGCCGGTGAGGGGAGGAGCTCTGGAGGGGTGCTGGCGGGGTGTTGTGCTGAGCTCACGCCCACAGCGAACACTTCCACGCCACGAAAACTCACGTGGGCTGCCCACGGGGGCGGCTGGAGCGGGGGCGGCTGGAGCTGCTTCCTGCTGGGGCGGAGCGGACGGGCGCCCATGGCTGGCACTGGGCAGCTGGAGCGGTGGCTCAGTGAGTGGGGCTGGGCTCTGGGGGTCGGGGCTGGCTTGGCTGCTGGCTCCGGTGCCTCCTCCAAACTGGGTGGGGACTGGAGCGGCTTCATCTCCGTGGGGAAGGGCCCATTGCCGTCACGGAACCCCTCTAGGGTGATGTGGGTGCTGTCTCACTGCATCTGTCCCTTTCTCCGTCTGTCCTGTCTGTCCTCAGCCCCCAAAGCTGGCTGAGTTACAGTCTGGGGAGTGGATAAAGCCAAAGGAGACCTTTTTCCGTAATTTAGCTGTGCAAAAGTGTAAACTGTCTGTGTTCCAGCACAAGTTTTGCAGTGTGGTCCTGGGAGAGCTGCCTGTAAATGGTTTTTAAGTTTCTTTTGCTAAAAGCAACATCTGCTGCTGTCAGGCTGTGCTTGACTTTAAGTGTGTGCTTGGGACTATATTTTTAGGCAGATTTTAGTAACAGCTGTTTCCTGCTCATCCTGGATCTCCCCTTTCTGCTACAAAAAGCCCTGAAGCAGTGGCACCAGAGAGGTCTGAGCTGCTTCCTGCCCTGAGTGTTGGCTCGCACTAAGGCCGCGCTTTCCTTCTTCCTCTGTTATTTTTCTCCCTCTGTAAGATGAAGCCACTGACCCGAGTATCTCTGAGGAAAACTGGGAATGCATCCAGCGGTTCTGCGACCAGGTGAACGCTGACACGGAGGGGTAAGGCAGACACAGAGCTCTTTGTGTTCATCCAGGCTGTGTCTGGCTCTGAGCTTCCCTCATGGCTCTGTGGGAATGGAGCCTGGGACCATGGTGTGGGGAGCTGGAGAGGGAGCTGAGGGGGCTCGCTGGGCTCTGCTGCTCCCAGGAGAGGAGATGAGTTGGAAGTAGGTGTATGCCAGTGTGATGGAGGGTGATGTCTGGGAACGGGCTCTAACATCAATTGCTGCAGCCCACTGGGCAGCAGGTCCTGCTGGCCATGCCCTCAGCAGCCCCTCAGGAGTCTGGTCAAGGATTCCTGCTGTGGGGTTCTGCAGGGAAGCCCCGGGAGAGCTCAGCCTCATCTTTTCCTTCCAGAAATGTGGAGGATCTCTACTGAGACTTCCCTATCTTCCAGCTGACAGTCTGGGCTCTGTGGGAAGTTAGCAAGGACTCATTAAGCAAATTACCTGTCAACCCTTAGTGATCATCTCTCTGTGTTTGGAGCAGACTGAGTTCAGAGCTCATAGTCTGGCACCCAACTTGTGCCCAGGAGCTGTCACTGGCTGCCCTGGCTGTCATTGAAGCTCCTGCAGCTGCAGAGAGCCAGCTGTGGTGGTGCCTGCCCAGGGACATCCCCCAGCCGGTCCCTGCTGCTCCTTCCCAAAGGACAGCCCCTGGGCATGGCTGAAGGGCAGCGCTGGGATCACCAGTTCCCCCCTTGTGCATGTGCACGTGTCCCTGGCCGCCGTCGTGCCCGAGGAAGGGTATCCGTCCTGCTGTGAATCCAGCAGTTGCCCTTCTCTGCAGACCAAAGCCAGCAGCGTTTGTTTTTCCTGGGAACTTGTGCATGGTGTGATTTGCTTTGCTCTTCCCCAGCCCGTTGTTTGCGCTGAGGCTGCTGGCACACAAAATCCAGTCCCCTCAGGAGGGGGAAGCTCTCCATGCTCTCACAGTAAGTACTTCCATGCACACACAAAGCAGTCACTTGGAAACAGAGTCTGGCAGGTAGAACAGCAGAGCAGATAGGATAGCTCTCTCTTTTTTTTCTCTTAGATGTTGATGTTTTTCTCTTTCTCTTGGATGCCTCTCCCTTTAACTTTCCCTTGCACAAGGAATACAGAAACCAGGGCACAGTGGAGAGAGTAGCTGCTTCTGTTCCTCCCCGCATTGCTCTGCTGAGGTGTTTTGTTGGTCTGCAGCTGTGGCTGCGTGAGCTGTGTCCCACCACAGAGGCAATAGCTCAAAAGTTGTTAGTGTTGAGTAGAACAGAGCAGGTGGTCTTAAATATGCTGTTTAGGAAGGTTGGATGAAGGAATAAAACATGTTCTTGCTGCATGACTTTCTCAGTATCTTGTATTTGTGAATGCAGTGCCAGAAAGTTCTTAGATTTAGTATTATAATGACAAAGTTTTTGAAAGCTCCCCAAGCCTTGTGTGTTCAGATCCTGCTGGTAACCTTTTGTTTTCTGCAGGTGCTGGAGACCTGTGTGAACAACTGTGGTGACAGATTTCACAGTGAAATGGCAAAATTCAGGTTTCTGAATGAGCTGATTAAAGTGCTTTCCCCAAAGGTAGGTGATGGTGGTTACAGGGTCTTTCAGGATAAGAAATGCAGCTCTGCTTTATCAGAGGCAGTGGGGTCTTCTGGCCGTGCTCCTCTTCGTTGGGGTAGGCCTGGGCCTGCCTGAAACACCCTGTCGGCATTGCACCCATCAGTTTCCCCTTCTGGTGGATCCTGCACGCGTTTACCGCTGGTACACGTTTCATTTTCCATTGCATCAGCCCAAGGGCAGAGCCGCAAAAAGCTGATTCAAAAAAAACGCTCAACTGAAGAACAAAACTCATTGTCTCAGTCTCAGGCTTGGGAACAGGATTTCAGTGAAACCACAGACTTTAAAGCATATATCACTGAAGGCAATTCTGTTTACTGCTCTGAGAGGACAAGTATCATTTAATGCGTTTGAAATGCCTCATCTTGGGGAGGTTTGTGTTTTTACAATAAAAGGAGTGCTCACAGGCAATAATGAGAGAAATTGGAGAAAACATCCAGATGCTGATAAGAGACAATAACTTTAGTTTCTGGTTTTGTTCAGTTTTTGTGTGTCTGCGGCTGGCTGAGGCCAGTGGTGTGATTGCATTGCAGCAGTTAAGGGGAGTGTTTAAAGTCAAGCACAGAACTGTTTTCACTAAAATAAAACAACCTGCTTTGGGTTTTGGATTCAATAGCTGATCAGAGAGGTTTGAAGAGGTTTAATTTTGATTGTTACAGAACATGTGTGTGATTGTCATACAATTCATAGCATTCCTTGTGTTTACAGCCACAGCTGTAAACTGTTTCCTAACCCCAAGATACACAGTTGACAGCACTGTGAATAAACTCACGGGAATCTATTTTATCCTTGGTGTCTGCACGTAAACTCCTTGGGGCTGGATCCCTGTGCCCGACCTGGCACCAGTTCTTTGGGCTTAAACTTTTTTGTCTTTCTTTACTGTCTTGTTTTCAGTACTATGGAATTTGGTCTTCAGAAAAAGTCAAGTCGAGGGTCACAGAAGTGATATTCAGTTGGACAGTCTGGTTTCCTCAGGAAGTCAAAATCCAGGATGCTTATCAGATGCTGAAGAAACAAGGTTCTGTTCTGTTATTTCAGTTTCCTTTTTAGCCTCCCAAGCCCGTGGTTTCCCCCACAGATATCTGCCCCTGTCAGCTTGTGACTCAGCTTTTTCATAACATGCTGTGTAGAAGGAAAAGGGACAAAGGCTATGCTTCCCAGGCTGGTTGGGTTCTGAAGGATGCATGGAACTGTTTAAAGGGATTTTCCAAAGAACAGCCTTCCTGAGCCACAGCTCAGACCAGTCTGGAGGCCTCTGTTCACACTGTGTGCAGGGAAAAGGTACAGGACAAACTCAGAAGTGATCTTTACTCTGGAATACTCTCCCAGGGTTATGTCAGATGAGTTCAGAGGGATCCTGGGATGGATTTTTTATCCATTCCATTATATTTAGTAGTCCTCGGTGGTACTTTAATCCACAGATCTGTGCAAAACCTCATGTACTGTTGAGCATTGAGGTTTCAGCAGCTTGGGCATCACTGAACAACTACGGTTACTTGTTCCAGGGATTGTAAAAGAGGACCCCAAACTGCCAGAAGACAAAATTTTACCTCCCCCTTCTCCAAGACCTCAGAATTCTATTTTTGACACAGATGAAGAGAAATCCAAGGTAAACCTTAGAGTCTTCATGCCGCACCCTCTGTTTTATACTGATGAGAAAAGAGGCTCAGTAATATTTTGGGAGCTTCTGCTGTTTCAGATAGACTTCTTCAGAATAATGCTGATCCTCCCTGTACTGCAACAGCTAGAGAACTCTGTGAGGCTTTGTCAGAAATATTTGCGTAGTAAAAAGTGAAAGTTTTTTACGGAAAAACATCAGTTTCTATAAAACCTCTCCCAAGGGAGAGCTTCTCCAGGTCTTCCAGGTTCTGCAGAGCCAGAGTTCCTAATCCTGAACAGCCAGTGCATGCAGGCAGCAATATAACCTGGATTATATTACGGGACAGGAGCTGACATATTTCCAGGATTATAGGACCATTCCTGCAGCTGCTGTCTCTCGTGTGTGACATGTCCCTGCAGCACAGTGCCCAGAGGCTGCTGCTCACTGCTGTCCCATCTCTGCCCTGACAGCTCCTGGCCAGGCTCCTGAAGAGCAGCCACCCTGAGGACCTGCAGGCAGCCAACCGCCTGATCCAGAGTGTGATTAAAGAGGTGGGAACTCCGGGGAGAAGCCTCTTTGCAGCCAGGGAGGGTGGGAGGGAACCTGGCCATTCACCTTTTGACAGTAGACCCTCTGTACTGCAGCCCCAGAGGAGGGCCCATGCTCAGTCTTTCCAGATTATTCTGAATTTACAGCATGGGATAAATTTGTTTTGTTTCTCTAAAATAGGCCATTGCCAGGAAGAGGGAATATGTGAATATGCATACAGCAGGACGCTTCCATGTCAGTGAGACCTTGGCAGTAGTACTGCAGTAGTGGTAGGAAAATTCCAAAAATAAACCCAGTTCCTAGGTGGAAAAAAGTCACTTCTGTACAAAACTGCTTCTTTCCTGTATGCAGTGTGTGTGCACATCTGGCCTGTCTGTTTGCATGCTCCATCTGAAGGAGCATCCCACCTCTCTGCTCACGTAGGAGGTTTGGTTTAACAAAGCCCTGAGGTCATTTTGAGTGTGCCGTTCTGTGTGGCAGAAGCCACCAACTCCCAGCTCAAATGTTGAAGTCACACTGGTGCCTGTGGTGAGATGAATTCCATATTCCACAGCACATGACCAGGGTACCCTGATGGGGCAGCTGGGGGCATAACCTGTGCTGCTTTGTGCCTTCTCTACCTGCAATAAAATATCAATAGGAAGCAGCTCCCCAGGTGTGACCCAGAGAGCTCCAGCCAAGCACTTGCACTGGCTGTATCAGCCAAGTCATCATCTCCCTTTCTTTCATTTCTCATCACAGGAACAAGAAAAGTCAGCTCAGGTGTCCCGAAGAGCGAACACCATCAGTGAGGTTTCTGAGAATGTCAAACGTATGGATGAGTTACTGGAGAACTACAGGAGACATGAATTATCCCCAGCTGAGCAGGAGACCCTACAGGTAAATGCTCTTTTTCCTGCATAAATGCTCTTTTTCCTCCCTCTTCTAGAGGGAGCATCACTTGCAGGTGATTGCAGAGACAGAAGTGTCGGTGTGCCTGGGATGTCCTGAGCAATGAAACATTTCCTCCCCAGGCTCTGTTCCAGCACTGTGAGAAGCTCAGGCCGCTGCTCTTCCGCCTGGCCTGCGAGGCGGTGGCTGACGAGGAAGCTCTAGGTGAGAGCCAACACTGTCCTCGCGGCTCTTTGCAGCTGTGACAGGGCTGTGCCCTTCCCTGGGAGGGGAGTGCTTGGGCACTTGGTACCCTGTGGGCAAAGCTCTCCACTCTGACCATGAAACCATGCCCAGGGGAAGTGGCATTGGGTCTCCTCTTGCTCATCTCTGAGGAAGCTGTTAATTTTCACTTGGAGCCCAAAGTTAAACAGTGAGTCCATTTCTTCCACCTGAGGTGGTTTCCTGAGGGTTTTTTGAGTTCTGATGTTCAGAGAACTGAAGGCTTTTGAGGCCTTTTCTCTCCAGAGATTGAAGTTCTCCTTGTCTATAACACAAAAAGAAGAATTTTTAATTTAAAGTGTAATACCAAGGAAAGTGTCCTGGTTTCAGCTAGGGTAGAGTTAATTTGATAAGGGCAGAATCTTTGAATTCCACAACTGGCATTTCATTCCTGTCCATATGCCTTGAAAACCTGACTGAAGCAATGGTTGCTGAACAGACATCTTGAACAGCAACCCTGAGAGCTCAACTGCACCTCACACCTTCCTTTCATACCCGTGGGTGCCATGGCTCTTCAGCTGGGGAGCGCTGGATTATAGACTCACGTGCACTGGGAAAACTTGTGGAGAACACGAAAGTGCAGAAGAGATGGCAGGAATTAGGAATACTTTAGAGATGGGATAAGATTTCAAAGTGATCTTGATAAATGAGAGAGAGGCCTGAAATCAGCAGCTGTGTGTGCAAAATGGAATGAGAGGTGAGTGAGGAGCTGAGGGCAGCCTGCTCCGCTGGCCTTTGCTCCTGAGCTGCACTGTCCCTTCCTCACGAGGAGTTTGGGGACTGCTGTGGAACTGACCTGACCTTCCCATTGGAACATGAGTATTTTGTATCTTCTCTGGTTTCCCAGCTGAGATCCTGCAGGCCAACGACAAGCTCTCACGGGCGCTGGGGCAGTACAGGCAGGTTGTGGCCAGCCAGGAGAACGGGGACGGAGCAGGTTCAGCTGCCAGCTCTGCCCATGCACCAGGTGAGAAGCAGCCACAGCATCCCACAGCAGCTCTGCCCTGTATGCCAGGTGGGAGCAGGGCTTGGGAGGGAGATGCTTCTCCGAGAACAAACATGGAGAAAGTCCTGTAACACAGGGAAAATGTTATGTAACCATCATTTTCTCTTGCGTATAGTTGACAGAAAAATATTTCTGAAGTTCTTCGCCTTTCAGGCACACCTGTACCCATGGATGTGCCATTCCTTTACGGAGGTTCCCTGCTAACTCTGTCTCTGTTCCCAAAGCGTGCCGAGCAGCCCCACGGCGCATGAAGAGCTACACCCTGATCGACTTCTCCGAGCTGGAGGCCATGGCCCAGACTCCCCCAGACCCCTCTGCAGACACACCCCTGGCCTCCCGCCACAGCAGCACAACCTCCACCTGCCTGCTCGAGTTGGAGTTACAGTCCTTAGGTCTGTAGGTGCAGTTCAGTGTCACCCTTGTTACTGGGGGGTTCGTGGTTTTAATAAAGAGAGGAGAACTTTGACTTCAGTGTCAGTCCCAAGAGAAAGTAGAGCCTTCCAGATGTAAGTTTTCAGGGATGCAGCATCTTTTAGTGGTGTTAGACCGTAGCCAAGCTGCTGTCAGACAGCAGAGGAAGAACCTGTGGAAAACCTGTATTTTCTGTAAATTATCTGTGGCATTTTGGTATCTTTCTTAGATCTCAGCAATTCCCCTGTCATACAGAAACCACCGCCTGATTTTGGCCTAGCAGAGGTGAGTGATGCTCAGATACTTAAGAGCCCATAAGGTATAAAGACAAAAATCAGAGATGATTCCTGGTCTGGCTTTCCCTTGGCAGCCTTTTTGGTGTCCCACTCTGTTCTGAGGGGAAACTGGAATCCTCTTGCTCTCAGTTAATCTCTCAGGTGCACTTTGCAACCAAATGACTCTGTATGTGTAACTACTTCAGGTGCTGGTATTATAAACAAAGTTCTTTCCAGCAGAATAGTTTTATTTTTGCTGGTATTATATAGCATGGACCTGAAGGGTCTTATTTTCCAGCCTGCTGTACACAATGGATTTAGGGAAGGTATAAGTGCTGTTCAAACCCTGGGACCACAGGAGAGCTGGGAAGGCAGCTGTGCAGGGAAGAGTGAATTCCAGAGCCTGGATGAACAGGTCTCTCCATTATCCAGGACCAAGACATTCTCCTTGTAAGTAAACTTTGCATAATAGAGTCAGATTTTGGGGCTGAGGAATTCTTTTACAGCAGGGAGGTTTAGGAAGACCTTTCAGCTACCCCTGGTCAGCGATGGCAAGTGATCCGTGCACACAGTGGCTCTTTCCTGCAGTTGTGCACCTGTTAATTACACTTTGTGTAATTGCATACCCTTCCAAGGGTCAGAAATTTGGGGAGACAAATCCCATTGGTTGGTAACAAGGTGATGTTGAGCTAAAGGAACAAAAACCTTACAGTCAGGCCTTTTTATAGTAACTTGTCACTCAAAAAGTACTTTCCTCAGCTTTCTCCAGACTGTGACAAAGTAGTTTCCAGGCATTCAGTGGAAGCTTGGAACAGTTCACAAATCAAATTAATCTTCACAGATCTTCAGAGCAGGAGACTACTATGATATGCTTATGCAGTCTGCCATAATACAAGAAATTTTACTGAAGATTTCCAGCTTCTTGCGCTGTCTTTGAGCTGGAATTTACTTTAATCTCCCTGACTAGGGCTCTAGAGAAGCTATGCACAGGGACAGCAGACTTCCAAAGCCCTAAAACTAAGTTTTACTATAGTAAAAGAACCAAAATCTGCCTTAATGAATTTTGAAACAGCAAGATCTTCCATAGATGACAAGAGTTTTTAAATTTCTCAAGAACTCAGAATGTAAGCCTGTAGTTTCTTTATACCTAAAGGGGGTGAGGGATTGGGAATACAGCACAAGACAGTATATTCCCCATAGAATGCACAGTTATTACAAGCTTTCTGCATGCTTTTCTTTCCAGGGATTTATCACCAATGAAATTGCCCTTTCCAGATCTTCCAAATGACTCAGTAGAGTCGGAGGCAGATCCTCCACTCCTCAGTCCAGGCCATGAGCTGAAGCCTGCTGCCTCTTTGCATCCAGCTTCCTGTGATGCTTCTCTAGAAAACCTTTTTGTGCCTTTAATCTCAGTTACACCAAGTAAGTGCAATTTTGTGCCCCAGCTCTGCTTACTAGAGGCTTACTAGAGCTCTTGCATGAGTTTTGCAGGACAGCAAGCCAAAGCATCTTCATGCTGTGTGGGTCGGCTGGAGACAAGTAATGACTGTTCTGTGAAGGGCTTAATGTACCTGAGAATTTGAGCAGGTGCTAGGGATCATAGCCTGGCAATGTCCTTGTCCTCCCTACTCATTACTCAGGAGTTTCCTGCCCTGGCTAATCTTTGTAATGTGCTTCTAAACCCTCTGTCCTTCACACCTTCAGTCAGGCTTCAGACAGTTGTTCTACAGGGGCCTAGAAGACACTTGTGAGGGGGAGTTGCCCCATTTCCTAAAGCAGAGCTCTTCATTCCACCTCTGATTTTTGGTTTCACACTGTATGGCCGAGCTCCGCAGCCCCTCCCCAGAGCATTTCCTGGGTATGTGTCACCCCGGGGTCTCAGCCCAGGGCCACAGAGCCTTGGCTCTCACTGCTGCTGGAAGAGGATGGGTGCACAGACATCCTGATCTGCCTTCAGTCTCAAGTGAAGGACTTAGCAGATTTTGGAAGGGCTGGATGGTGATGATTCGTGTGTGAATTTGCCAGGCACGCATAGTAAGGAGCCAAATCTTGTGTGTGCTAAGAAAGGCACTTTGCTTGGTTTCAGCTACCTCTGTTGGAGGTATAGTGGGAAAAGTCACACCTGACTTCTCTCACTGACTGGTGAAACCTGAGCTGCTAAATCCCAAATGTAGACATTCAGATTCCTGTCTCTGCCTTGGAGGCAAGTGTAAATCAGGGGCAGGTGCTGCGTGCCACTTGGTCTGTGAGTTTGCCAAAGGAAGTAAAAGTTTGTCTGCATTTTCCTTTTTGCTATTCCTTATCCCATCTTTCCTGTTCGCCCTCAGATGGGAGAGGAATCCAGGCTTTGATTCTGATTGTCGTTTTGTCTCTGGCAGGCACTATCTGTCCACTCACTGTGTATGATAGGAATGGTTTCAAGGCCATGCTCCACTTCTCCAGAGACCCAGCTCCTGGGCGTCCGGACGTGCTGGTGATGGTTCTGTCCATGCTGAGCACCTCAGCTCACCCCATTAAGGACATAGTGTTCCAGGCTGCAGTCCCAAAGGTGAGAAGCCTGTGACAAAGTAGCAGAGATGCTCAGAAATGTCCTGAGGAGAAGGTTCACCATTTCTTACTGAGTATTTGCCTTGCTCGTGGGAGATTGTGTGGCTCCCTTTCTCTGCGTGAGAACCTGTTGCACAGTGGTGCCTGTGGCATTGGTGCCTGTTTCACAGTGTGTATCCATGGCCTTGCTACAGCCAGAGAGGGCTCCAGACAGGCTGCTTCAGCCTCCTGGGTAGGGCTCTTGCTGCCTGTGCATGTGTAGCATAGAATTGGCTGTTCAGGAGTATCTGCCTTTAGCTGCAGGCTGTGCATTTCACTGAATGACAGTCTGGCTGATGTATCTTTAACCAGCTCCGTGGCTCGGTAAAGCTCCCAGCCCTTTCCCAGCATGGACTAAAAAGTATTTCTTTTGTTTTCTCTTTCAGACCCAGCAAATTAAGTTACAACCAGCCTCGGGTTCTGAGCTGCCAGCCTTCAACCCTCTCCTCCCACCCGCAGTGGTGTCCCAGGTGCTGCTGCTCGCCAACCCACACAAGGTGCTGCTCATGGGCACTGGGAATCCCACTGGGTGTTTGCATGAAAGATGGGGAGAGTCTTAATAATGGGGAGATGCAGTGGAGAGACAGGGCAGTCTGGACTGCACTGGGAAGATGTTTTTCCTGCTCAAAGAGCTTTTCAGAGCTACAGTCCGAAGGATTGTGTGGGCAATTGCTGCAGGGGCCTGCAGAGTTCTGGATCACCTGCCCACAGAGACAGCTCCAGGCACTCACTGTGCAGCTGTTGGGAGCTGGTGGAACACAAGAGACACAACACAAGGCACAAGTGATGGGTGACAGATCTGTTGCATTGGTGGATAATTACGAAACCCGAGACTGGTGTAAGGAACCCTCAGTCTCTGAGAAGGTTGGCCAGGCCTGGGTTGCCAACATGCCCATGGGTGGCTTGCACAGTCTCCCAGTTGCTCTTGTCTATCTTAGGAAGATCCAGGGTTTCCTTCTGTGCAGAGCTTCTGCAAGGCTGGTGTTCCTCCTTTCAGAGGTGACTCACTGCAGCAAGGCTGTGGAGGGGTGAAGGAGTCCAGGTGTTTATAATCATGATTTGTCCCTCTCTTCCTTTCTCTCCCAGGATCCTATCCGACTGAGGTACAAACTGGTGTTCACGCAGGGCGTGCAGCCCTTCAGTGAGGTGGGAGAGGTGACTGGCTTTCCAGAAGCAGAGCTCTGGGGCAGGAGCTGAAGTCCAGCTGGCTCAGACACTGCCACGCTGCCTTAGCCATGGATGGGGAGGGACTGGGGGCCAGCAGTGCTGGCCAGCACTCCGTGAGAGCACCTTTTCTCGAGATCTGCCACCTCCTTCTTCCTTTTTGTGCCTGGCAGGAGGAGCGTGAACTGGCTGCTTCTGCCACAGCCTTTCCCTGTAGCTGAGCCTGCTTTACAGGAGCCTGCTGGAGAGCACCGCAGCCTCGGTGCTTCTGCCACGCACACCTTTCCTGCTGCTTTCTGGGCCGTTTCCCCTTTACTTTCTGAATTAAA
>VZRQ01000298.1:872259-904015 GCA_013397975.1 Machaerirhynchus nigripectus | reverse complement strand
TCGACACCAGCATTCAGCCGCCGTGCCAGCCTGGCTGGAGCCACGGCAGGGCCTATTCCCGGGACAGAGGGCCACCCCCGGCCCCGTTCTCCCGGGGTCTGTGCGGAGGTGCAGCGGGAGCTGAGGGGCGGCGGGCGGCGGTACCGGGAGCGGTGGGAGGTAGCGGTGCCGCGCTGGGGCCGCCGGGGCTCGGCCCGGGCACCGCCAGGGACTGCGGGGCCCGACCGGCCTGGGCACAGACCCCGCGGGACACGGCTCTCGGCCGGTCACCGCCCCGAGACCGCCCCGGGACCGCCCCGAGACCGCCCCGGCACCGCCGAGCGTTTCCGGGTGCGCGGCGGGGCCGCGCCGCAGCTGCCTGGGCTGTCCCCCCGCTGTCCCCCCGCGGCCCGGCCGTGGCCATGGATTTCTCCCGGTTCCTGTCGGACGAGTTCGAGGTGAAGGGCTGGGTGAACGCGGCGTTCCGCGCCGTGCAGCAGGAGGCCCCGGGCAAGGTGGACGCCCACGCCGCCACGCTGGTGATGAAGCTGCAGCTCTTCATCCAGGAGGTCAACAACGCCGTGGAAGGTGCGGGCCGGGCGGGCGCTGTGCCCCGCGGGAACGTGTCGGGCCGATCGGGGCGGGGTTTGCGGCCCGGTTCAGCTCTGCCGTGTACTCCTGGCATCCGTGTGTCCCCATACCTGCATCTTCCTGAGGCGCACAAGGCGACAGGGAGACCTGTGCAGGCCACCCAAGGGCGCGTTGGCGATCCCGGCCTGGCCAGCCTTGCCAGAGACAGAGGGATCCTCACACCGATCTCGGGTCTCGTAGTTATTCACCAACACATCTGCGATAAATGCTGAGAAACAGCAGCTCCTGCCAGCGCTGGGTTAGATGGGATAACAGGGGAAATTCCTTCTCCAAAGGGGTTGCCCAGCCCTGGCACAGGCTGCCGAGGGCATTGTTGGAGTCCCTGGAAGGATTAAAAAGCCGTGTGGATGCGGCACTTGGGGACATGAATTAGTGGTGGCCTTGGCAGCACTGGGGGAACAGGACTGGATCGTTAGGAACAGTTGGACTTGATGGTCTCAGAGGGCTTTTCTAAACCTAAATGATTCCGTGATAAAGTACACACTTAAAGTTTAAAGATACAGCTGAAGGTTTGTTGTTTGATGTTTTGCTTTGTAGTCTAGCGTTGGGTTTTTTTCAAGTACTAAAGATCAGATAAGATTATTGAAAGACCACCTGTTCCTGCAAGGGCTCTCACCCCTCCTCACTGCTCTGTGTTTCTGCAGAAACAAGCCATCAGGCTCTCCAGAACATGCCCAGAGTCCTCCGGGAAGTGGAGGTCTTGAAACAGGAGGCAACATTCCTGAAGGAGCAGATGATCCTAGTTAAGGAAGATATAAAGAAGTTTGAAGAAGACACAGCTCAGTCCATGCAGGTTCAGTTCTTGTCTTAGTGTTTATCTGCAACTTGTGAAATTCTAAATGTTCCGGAGCTGTTCATATGAAATAATCTTGTGAATTTAAGATAGACAAAACCACTTCTTTTAACATTAATAGTGGAAAGGTGGGTGTGATACAGACCTCTGAAATCTGCATGTCCTGAGGAACAGCTGCTCAGGTGTCGGTTCAGAGCCGCTGGTACCTGACTGGGGACACTGGTTTCTGCCTGGGGTGCAGAGCGTTTTCAGGCAAAGTGGATACTAAAAGTACAAGACCAGAATTCAAACTAACCTAAACTAACCTTCTGTTGTTTGACTCTGAAAGATGATTTTAGATCTCTAGCTCCTTCAAACCATTCCGTCTTCTTGTAATAACATAATCTTTTCACACCTTTTTGTTTTTAAAATTCAAGCAGAAAGTAACTCCCCAGTATCTGTGACAATCATTTTTTGTTTCAGTGGGGAACATAATGTTGTGTTTTCTTCTTCAGGTCCTGGTGGAGATTGACCGAGTGAAGTCCAGGATGCAGCTGGCTGCCGAGTCACTTCAGGAAGCAGACAAATGGAGCACACTAAGTGCAGATATTGAAGAGACTCTTAAAACACAGGTAAACACTGAATTATTTGGTCTTTGTGCCTCCGGCTTTTCAGGGAACTGTGTTTAAAAATCGGATTTTGAAGTGACTGTGAAACGCATCCCTGGTGCTGGTGCTGCCTGAGGTCGCCCTTGGTAACAGGCTGCCTTTCCCTGCTGGCAGGACGTGTCCCTGATTTCAGCCAAGCTGACGAGCATGCAGAGTAGCCTGGCCATGCTGGTGGACACGCCGGATTACTCAGAGAAGTGTGTGCACCTGGAGGCACTGAAGAACCGGCTGGAGGCCATGGCCAGCCCTCAGATTGTTGCTGCTTTTAACTCCCAGTCTGTAGGTCAGTAGGTCTTGGTGTCATTTACTATCAGCACAGAGTGTATTGTCTTTAAAACAGTGTTTGGGTGGAGAGTTGGTGTCCTGAAGGCTCCTGGCACTGGGTCATGAGCTTCTCCTGGTGGAGCAGATACCCTGGAATGTTTTGGGCTCTGCAGCTGCCTGCAGACCGATGCTGCTTTGATTTTTGTCTGGTTTGGGGTCCCTGTGGCCACTGCAGGAAACAAGAACATTACAGGCTGGTTTTATGGGCCATGTGGGTGTGTGAGATGGAAGTGCTGCTCAAATAAGCAGAAGGACCCTGGTTTTCTGTTATCATGGTGTTGGTGGTGTAATCAGGAAGGAAATTTTTTGGAAGTGTTCTGACTTCCTACTGCTTTGTAAAAGCAACTTTATAAATTCTCCTTAGAAAATTTGTCTTTTTGGACAGTTCTCTGTGCTCTTCCTTCCCTGTGTTGCTGTCAGTGCTTCTGAAAAGTAGTTGTTCTGGTTGTTGACACTCATTTCGTGCACCTAGAGGTCCTGGAGGGATCTGGGGCTATGGGCTACAAACCAGACTTTTGAGGGACCTGTGTTGCAAAGCTCTGTGCAGGAGCATCTGTGCCATGAGTCAGTCTAAGGCACAGGGATCATTTTGAGGACAGATGAAAGCAAAGCTGAGGCCTTTGTCAGGTATGCTTTAGATTTGTAAGTGCTGGCTTGTTTCTGGAAACTAATTATTTCCATCTAGGAAATGCTCTGGCTTTATCTGGCTTTAATACTAGATGTGTTAATACTATATGCTGGTGAAGAAGTTAAATTCATTCCTTATGTCTGCTGCCTGATCCTGTTTGTGGGTGGCTTTTAGGCAGTTCTGCTCCTGTTTCAGAAGATAAGCAAACAAGAGATGAAGTTGTCTCTTTCTGTGTAGAGCATTGTGCCTGCTCCCTTAGAAGAGGATTTCTTGCTCAAACTGATGTCTCACCCTCAGCTTTGAGGCTGATCCTGATGCCTGTTATTTTGTTTTGTTTAGATCAGGCAAAAATGTTTGTTAAAGTCTTCACTGAAATTGATCGGATGCCCCAGCTTCTAGCTTATTATTATAAGTGTCACAAGGTAAGTGTTTTGCTAACATTTTAACATTGAGGAATAAAAATCGGAATTCTTGCTGGGCTCTGACTGCAGAGGGAGCTGCTGCCCCATGGATCTCAGCTGTGCTTTGGTGGGGGATGGCACCTGTTCCTCTCAGTGTTTCCTTCTTCGACTTCTCTTGCTGGCTCTGACCAGCTTTGGTTACTCCCCTTGCTGCAGGAGTAATTCTCCATTTGGGTCCTTGTGTCTCTTCCTGCAGCAGACACAGGATATGTGTGTTCTGCTTGATTTCTCTGTGCCTCATGGTTTTGCTTTGCTTTCTGTGGATGTGGCTATGTCAGCAGTAACTTTATTACTGCAACTTGCCAGCTGCTGACTTCTGTAAACTCTTTTCAGGTAAGATTAAAAGTTGGAATTCCAGACAGTTCTGTAGCCATAACCTGAGCTTCAAATTTCTCACATGACTGTGACTTTTGAGGATTAAGTTCAAGGCTGGGGCTTGCCAAGTATTTCAACTATTATGTGGGGGTATCAGTTGCAATCTCATTTTATGAGTAAAATACCAATGTTAATTAAATCTTTGAATCACTAAGAAGCCTCAAGCTTCATGCTGAAAGTCTTTTCCTTCTGTGGTGCTGAATTATATGTTACGCTGAAATGTGGAGAGAGGAGCAAGGATGAGCCTCATGTTTTGGCAGAAGTGCTGTGCGTGGGGAGTGCTGGGTTTGGAATAACAAAAGCAAGACCTGTGGCCTGTCAGTTTTCCTCTCAGATGGTTCTATTCCCCATCAGGTGCAGCTGGTGGCTGTGTGGCAGGAGCTTTGCCAGAGTGACTTGAGCTTGAATCGCCAGCTGACCGAGCTGTACGACACCCTCCTGGGGACCTGGCACGCCCAGCTCCAGTGGGCAGCACAGGTGCAGTGACAGGTTGATGCTGCTGTAGGGGCGGGAGAGGGCAGGGTTGGGCACCCTCTGAATTCTCACAAAGCTCTGAAGAGCTCATGGCTGCTCGCCCTGAGTTACACTCTGTGCCTCACTGGTGCAGGATGGGATTTGCAACCCACTTACTGTTCCTTGTCGAGCTCTTGCAGATGGGATTTGAGCTCTGGTGCTCCACCAGCAGCAAGGTTGCTGTGTTATTGACATTAAAGCTGCTCTATCACTTTAATCTGTATCTAAAGTTAAAACTAATTTGTTGGTGTTGTAAATGTGTTCTGTTGCAAGACATTTGAAATGCCTGAATTGCTTTATCACTTGGCCTGGAGGAAGCCCTCAGGGTCGCTTTGGACTGATGCGGGTTGCTCTGTGTAAGATACCTGAGGGCTTCTGCTGTCACCCCTTGGAGTATGTGTGCTTGTTTTTCCTGCCAAAAATAGTGTGGGATCAAAAAAAGTTTTTGTCCTTTGGTGAAATGAAGAAATAAGTTCATATTGTTGAGCCTGTACGAGTTTTTCATCCATGAAGGGTAAGAGATTCTTATCTTCATGTCACAAAGCCAGTGTCAGTGCAAGGCCTGTGCTGCAGAGGAGCTCAGTGTTTCCTTGAAATGTATTTTTTCTGCCTAATGATTCGATGTGACTTTCAGGTCAGATGTCAGGTTACATTTTAGCAGATATTCTTTGAACTGGGGATTATAAGAAATGGCACGTGTGGCACAGCTCGTGACACTCAGTCTCCTGTGTTGCTTCTGCTTTCTGAAAAACTCTTGGACCTTTTTGATGGTAAAACCAGGTTTCAAAGCAAATGAGCAGAGTAGCTGGCAAAAAAGTCACAATAAAGGCTGTAACAAGTTTTATGCTAGTGGAGTGGCTGATTCTCAGCTGATTACAGGCTTCCCAGCCTTTCCACCACTGACTTCTGCCTGCCTGACCAGTAATTTGCCTTGTGATATAGTCGTATTTCTTGATACTTTACTGATTCATGTTGTTTCCCAACACACCTGTGTAAACTGAGTGCTCTGTTTCAAATGCCCTCTTCTGCCAGGTGTTTTTCGAATCACTGTAGTGCCTGTGTTCTTCTGAATTCAGTTTTTGATCTGTGCCTATAGTCTGGTTTCTTGGTGGCTGTACTCAAAGCACAACGGTAAATATGCACTGCCCTAAACTTGCAATCAGGCTGTCCTGTGTGCTAGGTCAGCGTGGCTCCTGGGATTTTTACCCCTTGTGAGATGGTTCAGATTTGGAAGCTGCCTGCTGCACTCTGTTGCTGTGTGTTCCTCTCAGGTAATGTGCTTTTGCCAGTAGCTGTTCTGCTGCCGCAGGTGTTCAAGAACCCCCATGAAATCGTGACTGTGCTGTTGATTCAAACTCTGGGAGCTCTGGTGCCTTCCATCCCTGTGTGTCTCAGCACTGCCATGGAGAGGACAGGCCAGGACACCAAGCTGAACCAGCTGCTGGAGCTCCATGATGCCACTGTCCACTTTGCCAAGGGGCTGGAGGTAGCCATGCTGCCAAACCTGAGTAAGGCTCTGGCACTGAATTCTGTCATTCTATGCTGTCCCCTTTGTGAAGTCCCATTGTGGGATTTTGTTTAGTTTCAGGTGGAGGGAGGGATTATCTCTGCTAAGTAATGCGCAGTTACGCGGCACTTGCACCTTTGTGTGTGTGTGTGTGTATCTTACACTGGACCTATTGACACAACACTGAGTTTCCTGAAGCAGCCCTGTCCTGAGCACACTGGCTCTGCAGGGTAAATAACATTTAGCACTTCTCCTTTTATGAGCTTTACTGTTTCTTCTGTCTCCCAGATGAGGAAATGTCTCCAGGGAGGCAGCCAGACCCATTGTGAGAGATCACAAAGCAGAAAAGTTGAGGAGTTTCCTGGAATTGTCACACCTCACTAAACAAGAGAAAACCTGCTTGAAGGCTGCATCCACTGGATGCCTGTATTTGATTTCATAGTTTTTCTGTTGCTACTGGCTTAGGGTTTAATCAAGTGACAATGCAGGGCCCAGTGGTTTTTTCTGAGCTGTTGGTAGTTTATTCCCAGCAGCATCCTTAGTGTTTGATTGCAAATCTGCCCTGTGCTTTCCCCTCCCTGGGACATTTGTCATTTTGGTCATGACTTGCTGAGTAATTCCCACAAACCACACAGCAGTGAGGTGCTGTGTTTGCACAGGTTTACGCCTGACTTGAGCTGCTGGTTATTTATAGACCCTTATGAATTTGGTGGGGCCGCTTCAAAGGCTGGCTATGGGAAAATCCAAAATTAAAGCTAATGGAGCATTCCTGATGCTGTGCTTCCTGTGTTTGGTTCCTCATAACATTGTCTTGAGCTGTTTAAACCCAGATTCTTACTTGATCCTGTAAATTATGATTGCTGGGCAATGTCAGGGAGTGTGACTGTGTGTGTTGGCTGTCTGGTTGCATACACATCAGTCATCTTGTAGCTTAATTTGTGGTTCCTTGCAGAAATTATTAAAAAGGACTTGGAAAAATAATGCCAGATTCTAGAAGATGATGGAATAGGAAGACCGCTGTTGAACTGTTACCTGAGTGTGTTTTAAAAAAACCCCAAAGCCTTTATTTCCATCTCTTTTACTGTGGGGTAAGATGTTTGAGAAAAGAAATATCTCAAGAATGGAAAGGCCAGGTGACTCAGCTGAGGAGAGTCAAACCAGTTCCTGCGTGTCTATGTGAGGGGAGGGCTCAGCTGTGATTCATAGGATAATTCAGTTTGGAAGGGACCTTGGATGATGATCTTGTCCAGTCACCTGCTCCAAGCAGGGTCTGCTGTGAGGTCAGACCATGGTACTTGGGATACTGTTCAGTCTGGTCTTGAAAATGTAGAAGCACGGAGACAGTGCTGGCTTTGGACAGACTGCTCCATTGCTTTCCTGTCCTCAGGGTGTGAAAGTCTTTCCTGATATCCAGGATTCAAAATAATTTTGGTTTGCTGCAGGTTTGAGTTTGGCAAAGCTTTGTGAGAACAGCTGGTGTCCAGTTCTGATTTGAGCAATAATCATTCAGCCCTGGTTTGTGTTTGGGTTGGCAGCTCCCTGCTCAGGCATGGCACTGAGAGGCTGAGTTTGTGCTTCGTGTTCAGCTCTGGTTGATGAACACTGGCACAGTAGTGCTGAGTGAATTGAATTAGTGTCAATTATTTTAAGTGTGAACCAGGCTTTGTGATAAATGAGGATTGCCCCTGTTTGACGCCGTGGGAGTAATGTGTTTCACTTCTCAGATGGTTTCAATTCTTCTGCTGTAGGTTGGAATGTTTGATAGATTTTTGTCACCCAGGCTGTTTTGGATCAGTGAGTGATAATTTTCTTGAGGCACTTGTTGAGGTAGAACGTCTTGGTTTTAGGAAGCAGGTAGAGATAATAATCTTGTTTCTAAAAAAATAAAAAACCCAATCTGTGTAGTTGAGATTGAAGCTGTTGGGCAGCATTCCAAGCCTGTGCAGGCAGCATGCTCTAGCGGAAGAACTACTGCTTGTAGCTTTAAATGAGGCTTTTAGAAGCATATTCATCTCTTTGTAGACTAAACATCTGATTCTTTGTAGAGGAGCAGAACCTGGTGAAAGTGATGGAGCTGGTGGAAGCGGTGTATGGTCCATACAAGCCCTATCAACTCGAGTATGGAGACCTGGAAGAAGAGAATCTCCTCATCCAGATCAGTGCAGTGCCCTTGGTAATGTACCAGTCTTTGCTCAGCTGTACAGGGAGAGGCTGAAGCTTCCACTAAATACAGGGCTCTTTGTCATAGTTACTGCTCTCTTTCCTCCTCTCCTGTATGGTTATATTTCCTTTTTTTTTGTAGAAGATTCTGCTGTTGGCAGAACTGTTTTTCCTTGAAGACCTGGTGAACACAGGGTTTGGCAGCCTGGCTGTTGTTACAGGCCATGGGCAGGAGGGTGGAAGAACCAGCATGGTTCTGCCGTAGGAGTTTCACAGGAGTGGAGGGTACCAGAGAACACTGTGTTACACAAGGTGTGTTTTCTCTAATGCCTGGAAGAAGAGTCAGGCTCAGCTTTGTTGTTACTGTTGTTATTTAGGAGCACTGGGAAGTGATTGATTGTGTCCAGGAACTGAACCACTCAGTCAACAAACTCTTCATTCTGGCGGCTGGAGCCATCGACAACTGCATCAAGCTCACGGATGGCCTGGGGGTGTGTGGGCTGCTGAAGGCCCTGAAGGCCCTGTTCTCAAAGTAAGGTGCCTTTAGGTGCTGTTGCACTTACCCAGAGCGAGTAGTGAGTGTGCAGTTTGTGGCCAAGGACTTTGTAGTTTATGGAGAACGGCTGAGAGCAGAAAGTGTCTCTGACTGTACCATGAATCATCAGTATCCCTCTTGCTGCTTCATTCAAGGACAGGCTGTTTTCTAGAGGAAAAATGGAAGATTTCATGGCTAAATCAAGGACTTACCAGCTGTTTTCTATTCTGGTTGGGTTGAGTTTTCATTTTTAATAAATTCTTTTGAAGGAGAAAATGTTTCCCAAAATAAGGCAAATTAGGCTAATGAAAATAGATCTCAGGGGGAAAATAAGTCTGGAGGTTGAACTTGATGATCTTGGAGGTCTTTTCCAACCTTATTGATTCTATGGCTACACAGTCACTGGGACAAGTGACCTCACATTCAGGATCTGCCTGTAAGTGTGAGATACCCCACGGAGTGAGGTTCACTCTTAGTTCTTGTCTTAAAGTATCACTTTCCTATTCCTACACTGATTAACTCCTTATTCCTTCACAATACTGAAGGAGCTGCTCACAAGGTATGAATCAGGTATTGCTGCCCTGTGGGAAGGGGAAAGAGGAAAGCACCAGTCTCTGATCTCACCTTCTTTATAGGCAATTACAGAGCAATGTACATGCCTCCAGCTTATGGGCATTATTAAAAAGAAAATGGGAGTGTGTAGAAAACAGAATGTTCTTCTTTTTATCCATGTTCTCATCTGGGAGTAGCTGAGAAAACAAATTCATGAGATTGTTGTCACCATGTTCCTGGAGTAAGGGCCAAGTGATGTTGGAGTAGCAGGAGCCTTATAAACTTTTCCTGGTCTTTCCTAGGAGATGGTCAATGTAGTGGTAACTGAAATGTCTTTCTCCTTCCTTCTCATGGGCAGGGAGAGCTCCTGGTAATCCACATGCAGGAAACTGAGGCAGTCACACAGCATCTTTTGTGCTCCTTGTCTTCTGGCCTAGGCTTGAATGGGCTATGGCTGATCAGTTCCTCACATCCACCTGTTTGGAGTGGAACCAGAGTGTCTCTTCTGTACTCCTTTTAGTATTTCTGGTTCTTGTTTGGCCCTTGCAGAGGATGGACTGAGCAAATCACAGGATATGTCCTTGTGCCTCTCTCCAACGTGTTCTCTTATGCTGGTGCTTCTCTCTGCTCCATTTCTCACTACAGGTATACATCTGACTTCACAAACACACTGCAGTCTATACGAAAGAAATGTAAACTGGATGATGTCCTGGCAGATACCCTGTTCCAGGAGGACTGGACTGCATTCCAAAACTCTGTCCGGTAAAGGGTTTGGATTTTTTTTTTGTCTGGCTCAGAGCTGATTTTTGTATCAAAGCTGAAAAGGAACTACTTGGGGTCAGTTTACACAAGTTCTCAGTGCAGAACACAGGGCTGAGCTCACTGTGCTGCAGTGCTTCTGGGAGCACCAGTGTCAGTGATGGGTTTCGGGTTGCTCCTGGCACAGGGAGGGCTGTGGGGCTCCCCACCCTCCCTGGAGCAAGGCTGCATCCCATATCACTTGTAAAATTAGCAGCTCTTAGGATTTTCCCACTGACACTGAGCTGGCCTTCCCCATGATGGCAAGAAGTAGCATGTGGGTGAGGCCACTGGGCAAAAAAAATCAGTGTGTTAATAAATGGATGCAGAGTTAATCACCAAATTAACACTTGACAGATGTGTGGGCTGTAGTTTGGTTATGGCATTTCTTAATTACTTGACGTGGGTCTGAGATGGGTTCTCTGAGGGGGGGTCTGGCACTATCTGCCTCAAATCTCACAGTGTGTTTTTGTCTTGTTCTTTGCCAGGATAATTTCCATTTGTGGTGAACTCCTTCGTCAGTGTGGAGACTTTGAGCAGCAGCTGGCCAACAGGTGAGCACTGCTGACCTTAATTCATGAGCTGTCAACGTGGGAACCAAGTTGAAAGAAAACAAACCCCAAGGTGCTCTGGTTGCATAGACCATGGAGGGAAAGCCACCACTGATTCCACCTCCCCATCCTTTGACATGTCAGAGATGGGGCATAGGCTGTTCTGCTCAGTCATGTTCCCTGAGGCAGTCCCAAGAATCCTTTTCCTTGGATACCTGGCTGGCCACCAATGGGCTGCTAGATGGGGGTCAGGAAGGAATTTTCCACCAGGTCAAATTGGCAAAATCCTCACCCTTGTGACATTGGGCATGAATCACGTGCTGCAATGAGTGTAGGTGTGCCTTAGCTGATGGAGTCCCTGTAACCTGAGGAGTGTAGGCACAGGCAGCACATAGATCTCGCTACTGCTTGTTATAAGCAGTGCACTGCTCAGCCTGTGGTTCCTTGAAATGCTCGGTGTGACTCGAGCAGAGCACAGCCTGCAGTGCTGGGTGGGGCCCTGCTGCCCTCGTGTTCCCAGAGCACAAACCCCTCTGTGCCCTCAGCACTTCTGCAGCTGGTGAGTTGCACAGTAGATGTGAGGATTGGCTGCAGTTGGAGTCTCCATCAGTGAATGCTCTCCCTTGAAGTCACTCAAGGGCGGTGCTGGTCCTTGGGCCAGCATGAGGACAGGACTGCCAATTACAGAGGATTCTGCTGGTGACTTTTGTGTACTTGTTTTTAGGATTTTGTCAACTGCTGGGAAGTATCTCTCGGACTCCTACAGCCCTTGTAGTTTTTCTGGCTTTCAGGACACCAGTTCTGCAGAAAAGAAGAACTCCACAAAAAATCCCTGGCAGGAGTACAATTACCTCTTGAAAGAGAATCCATCCGAGTATGCCAGCCTTATGGAAACACTTTACACTCTAAAGGTAGCCCTGGTGCCTGGGGAGCCTGCCTCTACCACAGTGTGCTCTTGGGCCCCTATTTGGTAGATGAGACCTGGATTCCCCCACCATTCTGATGACTTTTCATACTGGGCTGCAGCCTTTCCATGGGCTGTGTTCTACAGAGACACTGATACATGGAGGGATGAAAATGTCCAAACCCAGGAAGTCTGGTCTTGTTCCAGCTCTCCCCAGATCCTGGCTCTGTTTTGTGAACATGCCCTTATGAGTTCAGGCAAGGGGGGTTTTATCACAGCGAGCATTGAGAAGTTTGTGTTGGAGCCATCTCAAATTCTGGAGCCCACATGCCACCTTCTGAGGCTTTCTCTGCCAGTTAGGCTCTGCTGCCATGTCCAGTCTGAAACAATTCTGCAGGATCATTCATGCATGGATCTGTGAACAGGGTAGAATGACTTTAGTTATCTTCTTACGGATCTAAGTTATGTTTGCCATCGTTGGTCACATGGAGTAGTGAATTCAAGGTTATGAGTTTTATTTCCTCAAAATGTTTTGATTTCTTTTGCCCTTGGTTTACCTGCAACTTCTGCGGTTCTGCCTTCAGTGTCGTGTGTTTGACTTGACTAAACTGTCCAGTTCCACAGGTACTCTTCAGGTAGAACTCACTTAATTCCACGCAGGGCATCAGCTGTGCCCTTTGAGTAAAAGGCACCTTTGCCATCTTCTCTGCAAGTTTCTCAGTATCCAGCATGTGCCAGAGCCTGTGGTGGCTGGAATGTGACGCTGATTCCTTGTCCTGCAGTTCAGGGAGCAGTGGCAGTTTCTATGTTGAATAACTATTTGGAATAGGTCATTCCAAAGGGAACAGGCTGTGCCATCACAGAGGAAACCTCTGCTGCACAAGGATGGCCTCATAAAACCTCTGCAAGCGTGTTAACACAGCCCCTCTGTGGTCACTTCAGTGCTTTGTGTATGTAAATGTTTTTCTGTCTCTGTGTCAGGAGAAAGGCACCAGTAACCACAACCTGCTGTCGTCGTCGCGAGCGGCCCTGAGCCGCCTGAACCAGCTGTCCCATCACCTGGCCTTCGACTCGGTGTTCCTGCGCATCAAACAGCAGCTGCTGCTGGTTCCCAGGATGGAGGTGGGCACTGGGGGCCTCGGGCCGAGCTGAACAGGCAGGGTTTACCTTGGGTCGGCGCTGCTTACCTTCCTCCTGCCCAGAATGGTTCTCTCTGGTTTCTCCCACGAGCTGCAGGCAGTGGAACAGTTTCCCTTCCCTCACCCGCAGCCTTTGCAGCACACAGGTGTTTGAAGGCTCTGGTGTTTGTTTGAGGTGTTGCTTTTCTAACCCGTGTGAGCATGTTTCCCACAGGGAAGCTGGGGGAAATTGGGTGGAAAGAGGGTGAGTGTTTTGGGCCTGAGGGACTACATGGGAAACAGTTTTCTCACCATCTGTGTTCTGCTTTCTAGAATCCCTTGGGTAGTCACAGTTCTTGTTGTTGGGTCACCCCTTTCTAAAATACTGACAGGCTTCATGCTCTGGGAAGTCATTGATTCATCCTGCCTTACACTTTCTGCTTTACAGGGCTGGAGTTCTGGTGGCATTGGTGAGACCCTGACAGATGACCTGCCAAACTTCAGCCTGACCCCTCTGGAATATATCAGCAATGTAAGAGAACTGAACTGCCTTTCTGCTCTTGAAAACAAATTGCTGGGAACACTCCAGAGAGCAAAGATTTGCTTGGAGTAGCAGTTCTCTGTACAGGTCTTTCTTACCATGAGTGTTTCAGTGACTGCTTCTCTGACCTTGTGAAAAACTATTTCTTGTACCAAGTGTAATGATGCACAAGAGCCAATTTGTAGGTGAGTGAGTGGCTGTCAGGCTCAGCTCTCTGCTTTCAGGTGTATTTACTGCAGGTGACTTTTTCTCTAGTAAAGGACTTGCCTCACATTTGTTCAGTGACTCAGCTTTTGGTGCTTTTATTCTAGATTGGGCAATACATTATGTCGCTTCCTCTGCACCTCGAGCCATTTGTCACTCAAGAGGATTCTGCTTTGGAACTGGCATTACATGCTGGAAAACTGCCGTACCCCCCAGAGCAAGGTAGGGTGAGACCAAAGGCTTGGAGTGTCTGGGGAGAGCTTTCCCATCCTGCATTACAAAGGTGGGGTGTGTTACAGTGACAAAACTATTGGAGATCCCTTTCCTGTCATCCTGTTTCTTCCAATAATTCTTTGGTAAAACCCAGGAGGAGCCTCTAAATAATGAGCAAAACGTTTTTTTTGTTTCATTCAAACTAGAAGCTTTGGCTTGATCTGTGTGTGTTTGGTGGTCATTAAAATGGTGGTTTGGGGTCTGAAGAGTTCTCTTGGGTTTTGGCTCCTGTTTATGCTCCAGGGGGCTGGTTTTACCTGCTCTGTCACTAAGCCTGCTGCAGGTAACACCAGTTGCCACCTAGTGCCTTTCCCTGCAGGTTGGCAGTGTACCTGATGTGCTGGGCTTGGTCGCTTTATCATGTTATTATTTCCACAGACAGTGAAGAAAACATAGAGCTTGGTATTTACAGTCTTCCTGGAACCTTCCAAAAATATGCTCTTTAGTTCAGGCTTTCGCATTACTATTATGTCCCTTAAAGCATTTACATGTTTTAATGGCTCGTTAATTTTCAAAACACTGATGAACACAGAATGCCTTTAGGGCTGGAAAAAATCTCCTGTGAATCCTTGTCACTGCCATGGTTTGCAAACTGCTCCTGGAAGAGGATCCTGTAGGAGGTACCAGGCAGTGCCCCATCCCAGCTGGTTGCCCATCAGCCCTTTGGAAGTGACTTACCTGGAGAGTAATCCAGGGGAGTGTTTTGGGCCTGGAGCTCATGTCTGTGCTGCACAGTACAGGGAGAAAACATGACTGCTTTGATCCAAAACCAGGTGATAGACTCTGACTAGCTCGATGTCCCGTGGAAGGAACAGTTCGGACATCACTAACCAGTTGGGATGATGTGTGGTACCAACCCAGCCCAGGCGGGTCAGTGTGCTGGCAGCTAACGGGCATTGTCTGTGCAGGAGATGAGCTGCCCGAGCTGGACAACGTGGCTGATTACTGGCTGGGCTCCATCGCCAGAGCCACGATGCAGACGTACTGCGAGGTCATCCTGCAGATCCCACAGCTCACGCCACACTCCACCAAGCAGCTGGCCACGGACATCGGTGAGCGCGGGGTCCTGGGCGCGGCTCACGTCACTCACGGGCTGCTCTGTCACCACGTGGGGTTCCTACCTGGGTGATAGATTCCAGCCACACTGCTGGTGCCTGTGGGTGGGAGCTCCTGGTGACAGAATTCCCCCTGTCATCAAGAACAAAGGTATCTTTCATTTCACAGTGTCTCTTGCCTGTTAAATACAAATTTTTTCTTAATTTTGCAGATTACCTCATAAATGTGATGGATGCCCTGGGCCTCCAGCCCTCGCGGACGCTGCAGAACATTGTAACTCTGCTGAAGGCCAAGCCAGAGGAGTTTCGCCAGGCTGCCAAGAGCCTGCCCCGCCGGATGGCCGCTGGCATCGCGGCCATGAGGGGCCTGGAGGGTTAGCTGTGCCCTCCCTGCCCCTGGCACCACTGCCAGGAGGGGCTTGGAGTGCCAGCTGTTCCCTTCCTGCCTCTGGCATCGTGGCCATGAGGAGCCTGGAGTCCCAGCTGTGCCCTCCCTTCCTCTGGCATCGTGGCCATGAGGGGCCTGGAGTCCCAGCTGTGCCCTCCCTTCCTCTAGCATCGTGGCCATGAGGGGCCTGGAGTCCCAGCTGTGCCCTTGCTGCTTCTGGCATCACTGCCAGGAGGGGCTTGGAGTGCCAGCTGTGCCCTCCCTGCTGCTGGCTTCGCGGCCATGAGGGGCCTGAAGGGTCAGCTGAGCTCTCCCTGCCGCTGGCCCCTGCTCAAGGACTCACCTCCTCAGACTGGTTTTCATTTCTGCAAGGACAGTGAAAAGATCTCTGGGAACTAGGGGAATTTATTTCAGACTAATTTGTAATAAATGTTTTTGTCTAGGAAAAACTTGTTCCATTTTTCCATCTTTAGAAATAAGGAAAGATATCCTACAGCCAAATTTACCAAAAACTGTCTGGATGACCCTGAGTAGACTGAGGAGTGCTGGAAATATTCTGCCAGGTGCTGTAGAGTTCATGCTTTGTGGCAGCTTTTTCAGAGAATTTAATCTCCCGTGTCCGAGATGATGGGGCAGATGCAGCACAGAGGGAGCTGCTTGTGGGCAATGGCCACTGCTCGGGGCTGTCGTAAATACAGAGTCAGGAAGGGTCTCTCCAGCTGGCAGATGAGGCTTGATCAAGCTCAACCCTGAGAGTAAAACCAGCTTTGTAGGTTGTTCCTAGTGCATTTTTGGTATTCTACTGAAAGCCATGAAGTTTGTAAGGCATTTAAGGAAAGGGGTGCTTTCTTGTAGAGTTTATTACCATTTGTTATATAGATTTTTGTGAAACATCTGGTCTAGCCTTAGTATGGTCTCCTCAGAGACAATGGGGTGGAATCCCAAAATTGGAATGCCAGCTGAGTCTCCAGCACCTGCACTGCTGCTGCAGCAGGAAACCCCTTTGCTCAGCTGGGCTTGGGTCTGCTGTGGGCCTGGCTGGGGAGAGCCTGGCTGGGACAGAGCTGGAGCCAAGCACCTGAGACACTTCCCACTTTTACGAGTTCCATAAGCCAGCTGTGACTGGAATGGTGAGCTGTCCCTGGCCTGCAGAGAACACTCTGTTCCCTTCACTCTTGCTGGAAGGAGGGTGAATCTCACCAGCCGTGCCTCTCCTACCCTTCCTATGCCCCGACACTGCTGGGGAGGGTTCTGGGGCTGTTCCTTGTTTGCTGCTGTTGGCCTGGGAGGCACTCAGCTGGGGCTGAAGGCATGAGGGCAGGGGGAGCGGCCTGGGACCTGCTGCCCATCCCAGGGACCTGCTGATGAGAATGTGAGGGGAGATGCCCGGGTTCTTGCCCTCAGCATTCCCCACCATTTAAGCAATGGGCTCTGTGTGTTCCAGTTTTACACTCTTGAATCCTTTGGAGGCCTTTGCCAAGGATGGCACTGCATACACTGAGCATTGATGCAGGAGGGGAGGGTGTCAGGTCCTTGTTTCCCACTCAGCTGTGACATGGGATCAAGTGCCATCACTTTACAAGAGCTCTCCTGTGGGAAAGGAGGCTGTGCTTGTGGGTTTGTGGTGCTCAGAGAGGGAAACGTTCCTTTAGGGAGACAGCAAGTGAGGAGACAGGAAAAGTCTAGGACAGCTTGTAAGAGCTGGTTTCCTGTCTTTACAAGTGTCTTTGCTGCGTCTTGTTTGCCTTGTTGCCACTCAGGTGGGTTTAGGTGCTCACTGAGCTCGGGCTGTAGCTGGGTGAGGTGGTTCTGTACAGAACAGTGTATTTGGGGGCTGTTTGTCCTTCTCCCTTCAAACGAGGACCAGCTGAGGGAGAAGGGGCTGGGGCAGAGTGTGGACATGTTAAAGAGATGCTCCCCAAATCTGGATTCAGTGAATTTAGGGCACAGAATTCCCTGGTGGGGCAGAATCAGCCATGCTGGTGGCACCTCAGCTGTCAGATCGTCCCCCAGTTCTGTCCTGCTGCTGGTGGTCATCAGCAACTGGACCCACAATTTCCACCAGTGCCGAGGGGCTGGAGGGACCCTGGGCACACTGCCCAACAGTTCTGCACCGGAGCACCCTGTGCTCGGGGAGCTTCCCATGCAGAAGGATCCTGGACCCCCCTCTCCGCAGCCGTCCCACGCTGGGCACCGTGCCCAGAACATCCTGTTCCTGGGTATGTGATTTAACCACACGATTGTGCTTCCTCTTGAACTTTTGCAAAAGTACTTCAGCAAGGCCAGTCCTGGTGGGTTGTGATGGGCTCCTGGGAAAGTTCCTGGGGGCAGGAGCCAGCTGGGGCCAGGTGGATGCACTGCCCCACTCAGTTCAGCCCCACAAGGACCACCAAAGGCCCCGGCTGCCCTCACGTCAGGGTGAGTGCAGTATATTCTCTTCCTTGCAAGTCACTGCCATCAACCTCTTGCCAGCACGGGACTGCCCCCGCTGCCAGCAGGGAAGATAAAGGCAACTTCTAAATCAATTTTTTATTATTGCAAGAATGGTAGTTAAACAGGTTCGTGCTTCCTCCCACCCGAGTCTCTGTGGAGTCTTATCCTTGGCACACACCAACAGCTGTGCCCACCTGCACCAGGAGTGGTACAAACCCTGGGCAGCAACACAACAGGGCACCCAGGGGTTCCAGCAGTGAAGGGAGAGTTCAGTTTTTGCTGTTTCCATTGTAGTTGTTTGGGAATGGAAATTCTGCAACCTCGGAGGTCAGAAGTAGCTTTGGTCCCATCCCAAGGCTCTGGTCCATGGTATGGCACAGCTGCAGCGCACATCTCTGCAGCCAAGAGTGCTGGAGAAGGGGATAGAATGAGAGAGTCTTTAAGGTTCCTTCCAACACAAACTCTTCTAGGGTTCCGTGATCTACCAGGCCATGACTTGCATCCACTGTCAGGACGTCCTGTCCTCTCCCCACCACCACCCTGCTCTGCTCACTGGGAATTGCTTCCCATCCACCTGGTAACGAGAAATGGTGACATGATTTTACAGCAATACTGATGTACACAGCTCCACACACTAAAGCCAAAGCCTGACTCTGTGAGGTTTATTGCAGGGTTTATTAGGCAGAGCTTCCTCCCAGCAATCAGTCATAGGAGAGGACAGCTTGGGCTTTTAATTCCCTCCCAATTTTGACAGATAGTTGCCCAGCAAGTGCCACACAGCGCAGCGGGGGCCGGCGGGAGCTGACAGGGCACTCGGCTCACTCGGTCTCCGCGTCGCTGTCGGCACCAAGGACGTCGAGGGGCTGCACGCGCAGAGAGTCGTAGTTGGGCGGGGGGGTGCCAGGCTCGGGGGGCAGCGCCTCGTCCCCGGGCGGAGCCCCCGCGGCCTCGTGCTGGAAGCCCAGGTTGGTGTGAGCCTCCACCAGCTCCGACACCGTCGGGAGCGCGTCCGGGTACCGCGCCCGCGCCCGCCTCTGCTTCAGGCCTTTGCACCAGCTGATCACGTTGATGACGGTGATCCACAGCGAGTCGATGATGATCTCCCCAAACTCAATGAGGCACAGCACGGAGCCCCCCATCCAGAACCCAAACTGGCCTCCCAGGCTCGACAGCAGCCAAACGATCTGCGGGAGGAGAGCAGAGTGAGCTGAGGAAGTGGAGCCCCTCAGATGTGCCCCACCCCGATCCATCCCCCCCGTGTGCCAGTGCTGACGTGGGTGATGCCCCTGCACCTGGGACCTGCCTGCTGGGTCCCCTCCTGTGCTGGTGCTGCCCTGCAGGGCTGGGGCAGGGACGAGAGGTGGAGTTGGGGAAGGAACTGAGGGCTGTGAGCCAGCAGGTAGAGGTGGCTTCATCCACTTTATTACAGCAGATGTGCGAAACAGCAGCCTCGAGAGACGTGACAGACTGTCCCCCAGGGCACTGAGCCCTGCCTGTCCCACCTGACTGGCTCCTGTGCCTGCCCTCCCAGAAGGGCTGGGATGGGCACTCACCGTAGTGGCAGCTGACTCCGAGATGGTGCGGTAGTTGTACTCCTGGAAGTAAATGTTCAGCTTGATGATCCCATTCCTGTAAAGAACAAAACCCACCTCAGTGAGGACCTGGGCTGTTGATGTCCTGCACCTCTGCTCCAGCCTGACCATGGGATGGAGAGACACCAAGACATGAGTATGAAGCGACAAATGTTATGACATGGGAACTGTCCTTAATGCTGATTTTACTTAACTGCATGTTTGAGTTTGCCTGACCCAGTTTGCAGCTCTGGAGTGCAGAGGACATGCATGAACTGCCTTTTGGATCTGCTTTCTGTATGTGCCAGGCGAACCTGCTGCAAACCTCGTCCTCCCTGCGCATTCGCGCACGTGTGCGCTGGCCCGGCGCCAAGGCTCGTGTCACGCTGATGTTAACAGGCTCAGCAGAGAAGATAAAGTGGTTGTTCCTTTCACTCACCTGTCCAGAGTCACATTTGTTGACATATCCCTTTCATAAGACAGAATATGGAAAATCCAGTCCTAGGAAAACAAAATATATTCAGAAAGAGTAGAGGCATCCTGTGCTCCCAAAGAGCACGAGCCCTGCGGGTGCCATGGCCTGTCCCAGGCAGCCCTGGCCCCCTGTGCAGGTGGAGGGGGATGCTGTGGACCTGAGCAGGGCAACTCTGCCTCAGCAGGGCCAGTGAGTGCTCCTCCCCTATCCCATGGGAAGGCCCCCCTGCCCTTTTGGGGTGTGGAAAGTGGACTCAGACTTGGGCTGAGAGTGGCACTCAGACAGAACCCCAGGAGGGAGGAGCCACTGTGGGGGGGTCCCTCCTCCTGCCTCATGCCCTGGTGCTGCTGCTGGTTTGCATGTGGAAAATATGGACTTTAGCAGAGGTGCTTTGACCTGGACAGCAGCTCTGAGAATAGCGAGTGTCCGTGTGCCTGGGAACAGGGAACCCTCAGTGTCTGTTACACACCAAGGAACCAGGGTTACCTCAGAGGCTTCCGATGGCCAGTCCGCCATGGAGATGGTCATTTTGTACTGCGTGTCACTGGAGGGAAGAGGGAGAGCGTTAGTATGGAGATTTCCCCTCCTCTGAAGTCTCTGGAACTTCAGTTCTCACACAGCAAACCAGCCCTGCAGGGTTTGCTGCCCTTCTAGGAAAGTCAGGACTGATGGGAGCCAAAATGCAGGATCCCTCTGCCTCCACAGCAACCAGATCAGGCTCAGGTACTCACTTGCATGTTTCTTTACAGGAGTCAATGCAGATCTGTCGCTGTTTTATGCTGGATCTCAGCGAGGAATAGCAATATGCTGTTTGGTGAAAACAAGATTAAAATATCTGTTTAGATAAGGACCCACTTAACTGGGTTATATCAGTTTAATTTATCAAAATAAATATTAGGTATGACCCTGCTGCACAGATCTGCTGTCTTCCCTTTCAACTTTCCCTTCCTTGAGAAACTTGGGCAAAACACTTAGGCAATTTAATAACAGATTAAAAACAAACTGTAACTTTCTGAAGACAGTTTTTATAGAGCCAGCTTGCCCAGGGTGGTATTTTTGGCACAGCCCTGGCCTCTGCCAGCACAGAGCTGTGCCACCCCGGGGGAGCACTGGACTCTCCATTGCCCCTGCCAGGAGACCCAAAATTTTGGGTGCAGAGGCCTGGTGTGATACCCTGTGTTCTCTCTCTTTGGTGCCCAAGGGCTCTCCCAGCCCACAGCCAAGACCGAGGTCTGGCCCCTTCTCCCCCGCACTGGCCCAGGTGGCCACGTCCCGCAGGGAACAGCCGTGCACGAGCTGCAGGGACAGGGCAGATCCCACCCCGCCCCTTACCCCAGCCTGGGTTATCCTCGTTGTTGCAGTAATTCACCCCTTCAGGCAAAGGGAACATATAGTGGCCACATCCACAGATCTCGACCATGTGGTTTTGGAAACAGGAGCGCAGGCAGGCCTGGAGAGGGAAGAGGGATGCTTAGACTTGGGCTGAGCCCTCGGGCAGCTCTGCACTGCTGGCATGGCACTGGCTCTGGGAGCCCCTCGGCTCCCAGGAATTCCCTCTCTTTTGCACTGAACAGAAGATTTTGGGGCTGCAGACGGAGAGGGATGAAGGTGCAGGGGAAGTAGGGGCTGCCAGAGCCTGTCCCTGCCCAGAACCTCTTCCAGCCTTGCTGGGCACTGGAATTTTTAAGGCCACTCACGGGAGCTGCCTGTGGCTGAGACCTTACGGGAAATGGAGGGAGCTCGGGGCCCGCTCCCGTTCACACAAGAAACTGCTCGTTTCTCAATTATTTTAGGGCTTCATAGAATTAATACCAAGCTTCCAAAAGGCAATACAAATGTTCTGTTCCATCACAGATGTGGCTGTGCTCTCCTTTAGTGCTTTACACAACACTGACAAAGGGCCGGTTTTACACTTTAAGGCCAGGAATTTCCAAATCCTTCAACATAAAGAGCAGACATATGAATGATCTTCTCTGTGCAGCTGCTGCTCTTCCTGGGAGGATTGTGGCTGCAGCTCCAGCTGCAGCACTGCCATTAGCTTGCTGAGGCGTGAAGTTCATCATCTGAGATTGGAGTGGGATTCTGCATGAGGCAGCACAAAGCAATAGCAAAGTCTATGAGAAGATAATTAAATTTAACAGTTGTGGGTAGAACAAGCAGAGAATTTCTGTGTGATAGGAAAGGTCCACAGAGTGCAGAGCAGTCAGGGAGTGATGGAGGAGCCTGGTTTTGCTGAGAGGGCTCTGAAGTGGCTTTACGTGGTCATAGAACTCCGTCAGCATTTGCACTTCTACAGAATAATGCAGTCCTCCCGAGTGTTTGCCTAAACCTTATACAAACATCTTCAAAAGTTGGGTAAAGTGGTCCAGATGTTATTATATTATATAAAGGTAGAAATATAAAACCGCTGCCAGCCCAAAGCCCTCTGGATCTCTGGGTGCATCTGTGAATCACCCCAAAGGGTTTGGGTGTTTCCCTTACTATCGGATCGTACCCTCAAGAGCTCCTTCTCTCTCTAGTACAGCCTGTTACAGATCAACCTGTGCTTAGTGTTTGCACTCTACTTTTCTACAGATTCAAGGTTTACAAACACTAAACTTTCTCATCCCGTTTTCAGAGTGATGAAGAAGCAAAGGGCTGTTTTGCTTCCTGTACAAACCACCTGCATTTTCAGGGTGAAAAATTACTTAATCCCCCCAAAGAGAAAAAAGTTAGAGATCGTAGGAAAGTTCAGAGGGAGAATCACTCATTTGTATTCCTCTCCTGTCAGGGGTAAATATCACTTGTGTACACAAAACACAAGTTCCTGAGAAGTGTCACTTTGACAGTGTCTCAGCAGAAGTTTCCCAGCACCTCAGTGACCAATCCTACAGAACCATGTGGGGCTTAGGTAAGATATTAGGAAAAATTTGTCATGGAAAAGGTTGTAAAGCATTTGACCAGGCTGCCCAGGGCAGTGGTGGAGTCACTAGCCCTGGAAGTGTTCAAAAACCATGTGGATGTGGCACTTGAGGACATGGTTTATCAGTGAGCATGGTGGTGCTGCTGTGTTGATACTTGGATTTGATGATCTTGAAGGTCTTTTCCAACATTAAAGATTTTATGATTTTGTGATTCCCCAGTACCCTGCATGATGGCCAAAGATTTAACTGCTTTGATGATTTTTCCTAAAGAGTTTTGTTTGATTTAAAAGGGTGTTTTACCTGTATGGAGTAGGAGGTGTTATACTGGCTGTAGAGGTTTTTGACAGGGACGTCGGAGCCGTTCATGGTGCAGTCGCTGTAGGGATAACCCATCCGCTCCAGCTCATCCTGGAAAGAAACCCAAACACCAAACTGGGCTTATCACTTCTCCACAGGTCCCTGTGCCAGTTTTCCAGAGGCTCTGTAATTCCTGTGCTCCCAACTGGCTTTGCTAAAAATGAAAGTCAGTGGTGGCAGAGCTGAAGAGGCTGCAGCCCCTTCCCTGGGTGGATCCAGGCAGGTGACAGCGTTCAGGGGTTGGCAAAGCAGCTTCTGACATGCTGGAGAAAGAGGCAACCATGGCCTGAGCCCCATATTCTGGCCTCAATAAAGCACTTTGCCAGGACAGTTACATAAAGTCCTCCATAAACCGCTCCAGCCCCCGGCAGCTGTGTACCTTGTCTCCTTTGGTTTGAGCCAGTTCAGCCAAGACTTAAAGCAAACTTGGTTTTGGTCCCATCAGATAACATTATTCTCAGACAATCTGCTCCCGAGGAATGCCACACATACCACCAGCACTCCAATGGAGGTTTCTGTCCCAGCCATGGCGTAGATGCCCTGATCCTTGAGGAAGGGGAAGCTCTTCTGTTGATGCAGCATGAGCCTGGCCCCAGCAGCAGAGGACAGGTAGGGAATGTAGTCCTGCTGGCTGATGTCCAGGATCAGCTTCAGCCCTGGGACACCAGACAAAACACTCAAACAGGAATAGTACTGGAAGGTGAGGCTTTGGGAAAAAAAGGAGTCTGTTTTCTTCTCCCTGTTCCTTGGGAAGAGCCAGGGTCTGGCTGCCGTGGCAGCCTGACCTGTGCAGGAACACTTATTGGTGGTGAATGCCCAGAATGGCAATAGCTGGGAATAGTCAGGTGCTGCCTCAGATATTTCAAATATCTAGAGGATGCCCTTCTGCTACGTGTAACATCTGTAGTCACTTTTTTTCTGTGTGGCACATTTTCCTTTCGGGGGCCATCCCCTTCTGCAAAGCCTCTGTTCCTTGTTGCAGTGCTCCAGTGACAGAGGAATCATAAAACTGTCCTGAGTGACAGAAATGGGCTCTAAGAGACAGACCCCTCACGACTGCCCCTCCAGCCCCCTCCTCCACCACAGAGCGCTCCCTTACCGAACTCGGCCCCGGGGTTGGAAGAATTCAAAGCCTCTTCATCCATGCCCCAGTTAAAGATGTAGCAGTTACCATGGTCTGGGTGGTAGATTTGGGTGAAATTCCTGGAAGAATCATACACATAAAACTGTGACTCTCGGGAGGACTACAGGGGTGTGACATAAAGCAGATGGTGGGCCCAGCTCAGCAGCTGTGCTGGGGCTCACCTCCCATTGCCTCATTTGCTGAACACCTGTACAGGGACTACAGCTGATACCACTTCAATCCATCTGTTTTTGAAAAAAAGGCGAGGCAAGGCACAGGTGTGTGCTGGGACATGGCCCTGGGGACAGCACTCGGTCAGGATGGAGAGGAACATTTGTCATACAGGTGAGAGGAACAATTGCTCAGTCTGAGCTGTGGTTACAGGTTTGGGCTGGCATTACAGCTCATGCTTTGATAGCAGTTCTCTGTCACCCTTGTCACAGAAGGGACATTGCAGACGGGACAGGGCTCCCCAAAGCTTGGGGTGCTGCTCTTTCTCAACACTGGAGATAGGAACTTGGGATTCATAGGAAACAAAGATGGTTAAATGCATTTCTCAGAGCCTTGTGCAAAAAGGGAGGGGGGCTGTAACTGGGGGCCTTGCTGCTGACTCAGCACCTGGTTATCACTGGATACCCTGGGTGCTGCTAGTTTTGATATGTCATGAGCAGAACAGCCCATCCGAAATGCTAACTCAGCCAGCACTGCTCCAAAATAACACATTTCAGCCAGGATCACATCCAGAAAACCTCTGGGAAGTGTTGTTAGAGCAGAGAATCAGCAAAAATCTCATTATTAGCTGATACATACCTTAAAAAGAGAAAAGAACCTGCCATGCCACTAGCATGCTGTTCATTCCTGCTGGGACGGAAAGGAGCGAGGAGCTCATGTGCACCTACTTGTAGTTGCAGGGTTCAGCCCCGTAGAGACACGCCAGGATCATGTCCTCTGCCTGGTAGCCCATCCTGATCCTCTCATGCAGCGGGACCTTGGAGAGGATGGAGGTGGACTGCAGGATGTACCACTCGGTCACCGCCTGCGCCGCGCTGGTGAAGTTCCTGTACGTGCAGTTGTCAGAGCCCTGATGGCTGCACTGGGGACACAGAGCAGGCAGGTCTGAGCCCCTGGGGAGATGGCAGGGGCCGTGGTGTGACCCCCCTCCCCACGTGCTCGTCTGGATGCCAGCCCTGCCTGCAGCTCCCAGGAACGGAGAGGTTCAGCCTGACGGAGCCACGAGCTGGCTGTCACACTGAGCCAGCTGTCACACTGCATCACAGGGTCCTTCCTCAGGGACATTTCCCAGCTGGGCAGGTTATACATCAGCCCCAGGATGACCTCCACAAGCTAAGAGAAGATGTCACTTTTGGGCCAATTCTTTAAGGCTGGATTTGCCCCAGCTTCTGAGGTCTGCTCAGGCAGGGTCCTTGGAGCCTCCATGGGAGCAGGGGTGAGGGGTTGCAAGACCACTGTGTGCCTCTGCACTGTGCAGTGCAGCAGGAAAGGGATGGGGGCAGCAGCCACTGCCTCTCCCTGGCATTTTGGGTGCCTGACCCAAGGAAGGGGTGAAGGTGTCTGGGAGACTGCATGGAACACCCCTTCCCTAGCTCTGCCCTAGGTTCAGCCTGCAGCAGAGGCTGGATCTGGACACAGCCAGACCAGAGCCCCAAGGCAGAGTGACCATGGGCAGCTGGTGGGGAAGAGACACAGATCTCCCTGCTGCATCCTTGCCGAGGCACCCGGCCCTCATCCCTGCCCACTGCCTCTGTGGGACCCCTCTCACCAGCTTCACTGCCAGCTTGTACTTCTTCTCTTCCAACGTCGTGTTGGCTGGGGCGGGTGGAGCAGTGGTTATGTTCCCCACAGTGGTTTCGTTGCCGGTGGTTTTGCTGCCCACAGAGCTCTGGTTGTCCCCAGCAGTGTCATTGCTCACAATGGTTTCGTTGCCCACAGCAGTTTCGTTGGCCGCAGCAGTCTGGTTGGTCTCAAAGATGTCCAGGATGATGGGATTGTCTTTGTCGTGCTCGTCGATGAGGACCAGGGGGATCTGGTTCCAGAGCTCCAAGTCGAGTGGCGGGGACACGTTCTCGCTGCCATTCCCTGGCGTGGGCTGCAGGATCCTCTCCAGCGCCGCCTCAATGAGCCTGTCCAGCTCCTTCAGCAGGTGCTTCACCTCCGAGTACCTGCGGGACAGGGAGCTGTGACCAGGCAGTGTCGTGGTGCTGGGGACACGTGGCAGCTCACCTGCCACTGGCTTGGACCTTCCTGGGGACCTCAGACTGCTGCCTAGGATTTACTGGAGGACAACGGGAGCTTCCATGCCGAGCACGGCCAGCTCGGACACGGGCATCCCAGCAGGCTGCAGCTGGGCAGAAGGGCAGTGGGAGGATAAACAGCGAGTGCTGCAGGGGTGAACATGCCAGCATGGGGCCACATTGGTTCTAGTTCAGTAATTCACTACAGTTTACACAAAACATCTCTAGCAGGTGGAGGAAAAACTACCCCTAAGCAATTCTTGTGTTGGCTGAGAGCATCTTGCCTTAGGCTACACTATTGCATGGATACGAACTTAAAGCAACTATAAATTTAAAGCAACTCTAATGAAAATCAGTGACTCCTTTGAAATCACAATTCAGTTCTATCTCTGTGGTTCCTGGCAGACAGGACTGTTGAACCAGCTCTTAGTGATTGGAGTGTGAGCAATGAGAAGAATGTTCACAGCAAGGAAGGGTAAGGAAAAAGAATTGTGGGGAAAGATGGAAAGACTGATTCTGGTTGGAAAAGGTGAGCTGAATTTGGTTTTTTTATGAGCTAAGGAAAGTTTGCAGGAAGGCAAAAACCTTCATTAGATTGACTGATATGGTGCAGAAACTGTGTTAGGAAGAGAATCTTCCCTGTGAGGGTGGTGAGGCCCTGGCACAAGTTCCCGAGAGCAGCTGTGGCTGCCCCATCTCTGGGAGTGTCCAAGGCCAGGTGGGATGGGCCTTGGAGCAGCCTGGGATAGTGGAAGGTGTCCCTGCCCACGGCAGGGGGTGAAATGAGATGAACTTGACGGTCCCTTCCCAACCCAAACTGTTCTGGGATCCCACTAAACCCAGGAGAACTTGCAGGCAGATGAACCCTCCTCTGGCCCTGAGCCATTCATCTTCATATTGTTCTTTATTTGTTTTTTAGTGCCACTTGGTCAGTTCATTGATGCTCCTAACATGATGTCTGAGACAGGAACGGGCCCTCAGTACCTCACTGTGGCAATGTTTCTGAGGGGTTAGAGCACACATGGGGAAATTGGGAGATGAAAAACTTACTTGAAAGGGTTGGCATTGCAGACAGTGACTGCGGGGAACTTCATGGTCTTAAAGCCAATGGAGAGAGATGAGGTGACATTGTAGGAGAGGTAGGTGTTGATGAGGATCCCCCACTGCCAGAACACCAGGGATGCAAAGAGCAACGTTAGGAAGAACCAGATTAATTTCTTCTTCGGCCCCTCCTTGATGATGCGCTTGGGGCCGTGGGTGTTGGTGTTGTCGCAGTACCAGACCAGCAGCTCCTTGTAGGTGTAACCAGGGCCCTTCTGCAGGCGATGCAGTGCCCGGACCAGGTACTTCTTCAGGTTCATGCTGCTGTCTGTGAGCAGGAGAAAAGACATCAAACCGGCTCTGAGGAGGAGCCGGGGCCGCGCCACACCAGGTGCACCTGCACTGTCAGCACAGCAGGAGTGGGACAGTCACCGCGATGGCACGGCCGTGGTTTATAACCCAGGAAAAACTCAGCACAGACATTCTGCAGGGTCATGCCATGACAGTAACATTTCACCCAGCCTCCTGGGAGGACACAGGAGAGGTTTGGGATTGGCAGTTCCAAAGGCGGTGAATGCTTTTGTCACACTTTGGGGTTTTTGCTGGCCCCAGCAGAGCTGAGTGACTGAGACCTGCAGGACATGGCCGTGCCTGGTGACTCCCGAGGGTGGCAATGCCTGACCAGGCGCTGCTCAGGGAGTGGGAATGCTGTGTGCACACTGATACAGCTGGAATGCAGTCCCAGCCTCAGCCAACACTAGATGGACCAAGCAGTACACGCAGGAGCTGGCTTGGGTAGAGCTCAGGCTCACAGCGTTCAGGGTTCAACCTCACATGGAGCCTAAGACAATTTTTCTTAAAAGTAACAAGTATTAGAGAGCATCCAGCTTTCAGAGGGACAGGAGAAGGGGAGCTGGAAGCAGCAGCACCTTTCCCAGGACCAGGAATGCTGTCCAGGGCTGCTGCCCGCCGGAGGAAGGACACCAGATCGGTTTTTTCCACCAAATTCCTTTGTCTGTCAGATATTATCAGTACGGGCCCCCCCCACTCCCCTGCTCTGCTGAGGGATGCTGCATACTTGGCATTCATTTTGTGAGTAAATAGAACACTTTGTGCTGCTATTTTAAGGTTAGAATCTGTGTTACTAAATCTTAACATCCCGAGGCAGGATTTCAAAAAGAACCTGAACCACTCAGAACATTTTTCAGATTTAAGCTGCAGGAGAGCAGAGTTAAAGATTAATGCAGGGAATAGGCCCCATCCTGGGAGGAAGAGTGCCGGAATAATGCGGCAGTAATTCACTAAGGAGCAGCACTCGGCAGGGCAGGAATGAGAGAGACACAGCATTACTTGGAGGTGAGCAAAGGTGTGCACGGGCCCTGGGAAGCAGGTGGGTCCTTCCTACTTTTCAAAAATAAAAAGGTGATACTGATTCCTTGATCTGCTGGCCAGATCTGCAAGTTCTCCTGAGCAGCACACCGAGAATTGGTAACAGTATAAACCCAACAGATTTTGAAGTCTCGCTCCGCGACGCTAAGAGAGGTGATGGTTTTCACTGCATGGCTATTACCTGTGATGTTAGACCTCTGTGGGAGAGGACTTTGGAAAGAACAGCTTCCTCTAAGATCCAAGGGCAGGCTCTGCTCCAATAGGAAAAGATTTTGTTCTCCAAGGAACTCGTGTCCTGGCACTTGGACCCCCTGCACTCCCAATATCATCATCTCATCCTCCATGACCTGGTGCCACAGAGGTTCCTCCTGCCACTGCCTGGGCTGGTTCACTCCCGCAGGAGCTGACATTGCACCAGACCCTGGCTGGGTTTTGGGCAGAGATACATGGAGAAGGGGAGCAATGACCTTGGCCTCTGCTGGACTGCCCACGGCTGTGGGAGGACACGAGGGCTGTCCTGCCCCAGCACCATGATGGGAGCTCAGCCCCTTCCCAAGGTGTCGGCCTTGGCTTTACAGAACCAAATCCTCAGAGCTCATTTAAATCTGGGGAGCCCAGCGAGGCAGATGAGGAAATATTTTCTGCCTTTTAAGAAATCCAATAAAAGATTTAGATTAGATTGAAACTTCAACCCCCTGCCCTGTGCAGGGCAGGATCCTGCCTGGCTGGTGCTGGCCGGCTGCGTGCCCTCAGCTGTCCCTGCTGTCACCAACCGCTGGCTCCTGCCACAGGGAGACCCCCACTTGTGTGCAGGTCTCTATGGGTCACTCATCAACCTGCCAGTGCTAAGAGAAATTATTTCTTTTCATATGGGACAAAAGAAATGGCATGAAGCAAAAGCTGCATTTGACTATACCTGGATGACATTTTTGCAATGTATATTCTCATTTTAACAGTTTTCTTCTTACCTTTATTTCCAGAATGTTTCCAAACAGGCTTCTTCCTTGCTGACAGCTGGAAGCTGCCCTGGGTGAGCTGCCCTGGGTGATCTGCACAAGCCCCTGGCACAGCGCTCAGAGCTCCGGGGCCGGGGCTGCTCAGGGCGGGGTCGGTGCCAGGTTTGGTGCCAGCCTGGAGTGGGTCCTGCTCTGCCCCATCAGCGGGCTGCACCTGAGCAGAGAAGTGGTAAGTGAGGGGTGTAAAGACCCATTCTCCATCGGTGCACAGACAATTGTGCCCCCTTCTCAAAGCCTCTCCGGAGTGAGGAAGCAGAGCAGTGATGGAGCAGGAGCCGAGCAGGGCTGGGGGCACAGGAGGTGCCACCGTCTCGATAGACACACAGCCCTGAATCCTTTGTAGGTGGCTCCAGGGAGCCAGCACTGCTTCACATCTGTGCCCTGCTCCAGGCTGCTCTGGTCACAGCAGCGTCATCTGAAGTGTGTGGAGCTGACCCCAGGGACATGAGACCCTGTGTGCACAGGGTGCCACGGCCCCTCTCCTGGCAGCACGTGCATCCCTGTGCTGACCGAAGCCATCCTAAGAGAAACCTGCTCCTGGTTCAGTGGGGTTTCTCTGTGCTGTGGATGTGTCCTCCCTGTCCCCAGCAGCTGAGTCCAGCCCTGCCTCATCCCAGCATCACCCTGGGTGAAACTCCTCCACCTCACAGTGACATCAGACTCCCACATTATGAAATGACTGTGTTGACTCTGTTGAATCTCCTCTGGGATTTTCCTAGGGTAATTGCCACTTGAAGGAAATAAAGCCATGAGCAAAACTTGGCCCACTCCTGGGAGCTCCAGGGTGGGACGTGGGCTGCAAAACCACCCTGACACTACCAGCCCGACGACACTGCGATTGCTCAGCACTTTCTCTACTGGGACACATCAGTCACTCCTCTTTGATGACCAGCTGCTCATCTGCCATCTCCCCTGAACCCTGAGGGAAAGGCCTAATTTTCCTAGACAAGACATCTATACTCTCTTAGTGTTGTTTTTGCAAACTAAAGGAATTTCTTTTATTACCTCACAAGTTTACAGGTTGGCACTTTGAAAAGTGGAGCAGCAACGTGTCAGTGAGCAACGAAAGCCTGTCTCAAGGTGGGGTCAGAGCTCCCAGCAGATGCTCTGTGTTGCTGGTGGTGTGCAGGGAGAGTGGCCAGGGCACTCAGTGCCAACTCCAGCGCCTACGGCTCCAACCCACGCAGGCGCCTCCGGGTCTCCAGCCCAGTGGGCAGGCGTACAGCACTCCAGGAGTATTTACAGTCTGGGAGCCCAGATAGCGCTGGCCTGACTCTGTGCCGTGTGTCAGGCACTCCGTCCCCACTTCCCTGCCTAACCCTGAGTTCCCCTCTGCTCTGGAGCCAGGCTGGGAGAGCTGGGGGTGTTCACCTGGAGAAGAGAAGGCTCCAGGGAGACCTGAGAGCCCCTTCCAGTGCCTAAAGGGGCTCCAGGAGAGCTGGAGAGCGACTTTGGACAAGGACCTGGAGTGACAGGACACAGGAAATGGCTTCCCACTGCCAGAGGGCAGGGATAGATGGGATATGGGGAAGGAATTCCTCCCTGTGAGGGTGGGGAGGCCCTGGCACAGGGCGCCCAGAGGAGCTGTGGCTGCCCCATCCCTGCCAGTGTCCAAGCCCAGATTGGACTGGGCTTGGAGCAACCTGGGATAGAGGAAGGTCCAGGGCAGGGGATGAAATGAGATGAACTTGAAGGTCCCTTCCAACTCAAGCCATGCCAGGATTCCATGGTTCCCGTGGTGTCCCTCTCGTGCAGGACAATCACAAGCCGTGCTCCTCACGTGCCAGTAAGGTCACATTGCTGAGAGGTAGCTTTGCCACTTGGGCAAGGAACGACGGGAATCCTGGATAGTAAGAGGAGCAAACCCCCAGCGCCAGCAATTCCATCCCCTTGGGATGCTGCGAGCATACTCTGCCTCACCGGGAGACACCATCCTGGGGGAGACGGCACATTTCCAGTACCAAACCAAACACTGAACTGTTCCATAAAGATGCGGTTTGCTCCCATTCTCTTTTATCAGGGAGATTAAAGGGAGCCCCTGCGTAAATACAGGTTAAATCCGAATGACTACCCCTGGCTGCACGCCGGGTACATCCCAAATACCTGCCCAGCACGAAAACCTGCCCCGCTGCTGCAAAACCAGGCAGAGATCGGGTGACTTCAGGTCTGTATCAGTGTAAAAGACACAATGACCAGCCCCGTCGAGCCGGTCCCTTCGGCCCCGAGACGCCGCCGAGGG
>VZRQ01000298.1:861622-872211 GCA_013397975.1 Machaerirhynchus nigripectus | reverse complement strand
GACCGGCCCCGCCACCTCCCCGGTCCCGCCCCGTCCCGCCCCGACGGGACGGCTGAACCCGCCCTCCTGCTGGCTGGAGTCGCTCCCAGGTTGGTCCTGGTTCCTTGAAATATTACTTTGATTTTCTCCTAACACGTCCCAAGGAAGGGCACGTGATCCTGCGGATCCTACTCCCGTCACGTCCAGACCGCCCGGCACAGCATGGGATCAGTGGCACAAACCTCACAGAACCACAGACCCACAGAATTACTTGGTTTGGAAGGGACCTTAAGAACATAGAATCCTGGCATGGCTTGGGTCGGAAGGGACCTTAAAGCTCACCTAGTTCCAACCTCCTGCCCTGGGCAGGGACACTTTCCACTGTCCCAGGCTGCTCCAAGCCCCATGCAACCTGGCCTTGGACACTGCCAGGGATGGGGCAGCCACAGCTTCTCTGGGCACCCTGTGCCAGGGCCTCCCCACCCCCACAGGGAAGTGACCCCATCTGACCCTGCCCTCTGGCAGTGGGAAGCCTTTCCCCCTTGCCCCGTCACCCAGGCCCTTGTCCAAGTCTCTCTCCAGCTCTCCTGGAGCCGCATTAGGCACTGGAAGGGGCTCTCAGGTCTGGTGGCCATTGCCTTGCAGCAGGTCACAGTGTGTTTCTTAGCCTGGTTTGAGATGCCACAGGCACCAGGACATCACCTTACTGCTTTCCCTTCCCTGGTGCCAACTGTCCCTGGTGCCAGGCTTTTGACATGGGTGAAATAAATGCAGGTGAGGTGCACTAGTGTTCTGAAACAGTTTTATAAGCTGTTTTAGAAAGATCCAATAGTATATATATANCATAGGGGAATTATTTTTTCAAATATTTTTTTTTTTTTTTTTTTTTTTTTTTTTTTTTTTTTTTTTTTTTTTTTTTTTTTTAAGTATAAGATCTTATAACCTTGGCAAAGGCTGCCCAGAACAGTAGTGGAATCACCATCTCTGGAGGGATTTAAAAGCCATGTGGATGTGGCACCTGGGGACACAGGTGGCCTTGGCAGTGCTGGGGAAACGGTTGGACCCGATGATCTTGGAGGGCTTTTCCGACCTGGATGATTCTTTGATTCTATGTTAATTGGTTTTTTTCCATAAAAAGCCTCCCTTCACATCTGCTTGCTCCCCTGCCTGCTGCTGGGCACACTCCTAGCGGGAGTTTGAACACCCTGCACCTGTCAAGGGTGGACTAGACAAGATGCTGATGTTCAAATAGAAGGGGCAGAGCTCTGCCTCGGTGGCACCAGTGGACTGATCTGGAACTTGACGATCTCTTTCCAGGAGAAATGAGCACTGTTTCCATAAAATGACAGTGTAACTAAATGAGAAAGCAGCTTTTCTGTTTGCTTCGGGGCTGGGAGGCAGCAGCTCAGACGGGCCGGGCCCTCCCAGCCCAGCTGTTGGTGATTTTCACTGTGATTAGCATGTGCTTTGGGATTTCATGACTTAATCTCAATATTATGTGTCTTGCACGCTGACTCCTGTTGATCCCATAATTAATCCCTCAGGGGGGCTGGAGAGATGCCCCCCCATTTTCTGTATGCTACTAGCCCAGGGTCAGCCCAGTGTGTGCCATGGGCTGGGATCCCTCAGCCCAGCACCGCTGAACAAACATGTTTGGAGGTAAAATCTTGAGCATCTCGAGCGATGTGGGAGACGTCAACTCCTCACAACAGAACAGTGAACGTGTACAAACCTCCTTGGAACCATAAATCACTGCTGAGAGCAGAGCATTGTACATGGGAGTGATTGCCTCTTGTTAGGAGAGGTAATGGCAGATTCTTGTTCGATCAGGACTTGGTCAGACTTTCCCAAATGTCCCCGTGTTCTGTCATTTGGGAACAAAAAGGATTTTTATTTTTAACTGGCACAAGTGTACCTCATGTCATTGTGTCAGGAGTGGAATGCAGGATTGTGTTCGAGAAGTATCTCCAAGGGAAGCTGGACTGAACAGGTTTGATGGACCAGGACCTACCGGGTTCCTCTCTCCTGTCACAGTAATTGCCCTCCTATCGCCACTTTCCCAGAGAACAATGTCTGTTACCAGCTCTGGCAGCTCTAGCACTGGAAATAGAGTGAGTGGCATTTGTTCCAGGGTTCGGAACATCAGCTGCACAGCCAGCAAAGCCAAATGACCTTGAGTTGGCTTGACTTTCCATCATCTCTCACTTGTTTATGAGAAAGTTTATTCCATAAGCAAAAACCTCCTGCTGAAAATACAGCTGAAACACCACAGGAAGCTCCCCTGCATCCCAGGCATTGTGTTCCCAGCAGTGTGTTGTGCTGGCATGATGCACTGCTGACAGCAGCTAAATACAGCTGGGACACCAGATCCGTGGGGAAAATCAGCCCTGAAAGTGACTCCACCTTCCTGATCCACCATGTTTCAAAAATATCAACTGCTCCTAAATTTGTCTGATGGAAGGAAAATGTTCTGATGGTGGCTGTGGCTGCAGTGGGTACAAAGGCAGCAGGAATTTTGCTGGATGCTGTTAGGTCTGGATGTACAGATGAAGAAGAGCAGAGGTGCTTGTTCCTATCAGTTCCTGCCAGTCCCCATTGGTCCCTGTCACTGTCACCCACTCGAGACTGGTGCAGTCAGCACAGGCTTCCCCAGCACGGCAATTGCCAGGTTTATCGTGTGCACTTCCAGAGACACGCTGCCACTAAATGAAACTGAGCCATTTAGTTGTGACCAGTAAAATCCCCGTGAAGTGACAGTGAGCATCCCACAACCACCCTGTGCCGGGAGCTGCTGTGTAAAACCTGTTAACTGGCCTGTGTTTGCGTTACAAAGATCAGGCAGTAAAACCCAGACTGGTTTTGTTTTACAAGCCGCAGAAGAGGGGAAGGAAGGGGCCCCGCGGCCGGCTCCTGCTCGCCTGGCACAGCCCGGTGAGCCGGTGGCCACAGTGAGGGGTCACTCGGTGCCACAGCTGGGTGCTGGGCTGTGGCACCGCCGCTCGTGTGGCTCTGCCAGCCACCCTGTGGCTACAGGGAGGGAGGGATGGGGCAAACTGCGCTGGGACCTGCTCCTCAGCCTCAGCATGGTGACACTGGGCACCGAGTCCTGGTTCACCTGCGGGTGACACTGGGCAGGTTCTCAATGCAGCACTGTGATGGTTTGTCACTGGTGGGGTTTTCCCCGACCAGCTCTGTAACTAATTGTGACAGAGAATTAGTTGCACTCATCTGCCTTTTCCACTGTAGAAGTTTACTGGAAAAAATACCCCAGCTGCTGTGACTCCAGCATCCTGGGATGTGGCAGCTCAGGGGGGGTCCAGTCCCCTGGATGCCTCCCGGATGCCCTGGTGCAGGCCAAGGAGTGCCAGAGTGGCTCCAGCAGGATGCAGCAATGTAAAGGTGCCCTGGGCTGGTGTTTTATGGTCCTCTCCCATGTTCTGGGGCAAATGTGAACTATTTTGTGACTGATGACATTTTATAACAAGACTGGAGCTGATTTATAACAAGACCAGGAGTGATTACCCACGTGTACCCAGGGGAACAGCTTGTACCGTTCAGGATTCATTATGTAAACTTGGGTGAGAAGGTCTTAAAACCCAGAAGGAAGGTATTGGAGTGAGAGGCGTTGTGACAACAGGGTGATTCACCCTGGCTCCAGCTGGCTCCCACCTCCGCTGTGTTCTGGGTGATCACATCCCGCCAGGACTGCGGTGTGCTCTGCTGCAGGTGAATAAATATAGGGAACACATGTTTTTAGTCCATCAGAACACATTTGGACAAAGCACGAGTGGAAGAGAGATGTGACCCTGTATCCCATACCCCATACCTGGTGCTGGATGGGACCGGGCTGCCCGGGGCTTTGTGGGTTGGGGTTGGGTTTTTCTCACTCGGCCCCACAGTGTCCCCTCCTGTACTTCATATCTCACTGCTTTGGGAGCACTGCCAATGGCAAGGCTGCCAGGGTCTCAGTGCCACCATGGTCCTGGGGGGATCGCATGGAGAGCTGTGCAGGGCTGGCAGCCCACCTGCATGCCCAGCAGTGAGGGGGGCTCAGGTCCCGACAGGGTACAGCTCCCACCCAGCTCCTTCTGTCAGGGAAACAGAGGTAGAAGAGTAAGACTGGGAGGGACAAGGCAGTGCGGGAGTGTCACAGGAAAGTGCCAAGGCTTGGGTGAAGATTCCAGAGGACAGAGAGGCAGGAACACTCTGTCCACAGCCCTGGGGCCAGGTGTGTTTCCCTGTTTACACCTCAAGCTGTGTTACAAGCAGGCCAGGGAGCAGGTACGGCTGCAGGTCAGCATCCCGAGCCCATAGCTGCCTGCGCCGGGGCCAAAGGGGAGAGCCCTGGTGCAGCGTGGCTGCAGGGACAAGGACAGGGAGGACTGGAAGGGCCTCTGCCCTCCACCACCACTGCCCCCAGTGCCTCCACCACCAACCCCAGTTTCCCAGGGCCAGATCATCCTGAGCCCACACTGCTCTGGAGAGGGATGAACAGCTAAGAGGGATGAGTGAAAGCTGGGCCCAGGGCTGCCCACGGCTGGAGTGGCACAGCAGCTTTCAGTCCAGTGTCTTGGATGGGAATGGCCAGGCTGGCCTGGGGTTTCTGTTCCCCCTCCTCGCCCTGGGCGCTGGTCTCACTCAGTCTCGTTGCAGTGTGTGCCAGCGGGGGTGTGGGCAGCTGGCGAGGGCTCCGCACGTCCCGGCCCGTCCTGTTCGCAGGGAGATGCTGGCACCGGGATTAGTGCTGGGGCCGTGTCATGGCATGTCACTGTGCAGGGCACTGTGGGTCACGCTCTGACTCACGCTGCCTGGAACTGCTTTGGTGCTGCCACGGCTCCCCTGCCACAGCTTGACCTTGGCTGGGGATGCTCCAGCTGCTGGAAAATGCTTCCAAAGTGCTGAGCACAGGCCAGGCTGGTGGGGATGGCTCAGACCAGCTGTCCGGTGTGAGGAACTGCTCCGGGGCTGCCCAGTTCCGGTGCTGGCTCACCCTGCCCTGACGGTGGAGGGGTAAAACTGAACCATCCACACTGTCCAGCCGTGTTTGGCCTCCCCAGAGCTTGAGCACAAGAGGCTCAGAGCCTGGACAGATTTTCCATAGGCATGTGCTGGAGATGCCTTTCCCCAGCCCAGCCCCATTTACATTAATGAGGCATTTAACTCCCAAACCTGTTTGTGGGCCACTGGATGTCACCCAGATGTCACCTCTGTGGAAGGGGCCTGGGCAGTTTTTAACCCTGTCGGTGCTGCCTGGCTGCATCTACTGGGAGCAGCTTTGGGCAGCTGCCCCTTCCTTCCACTCCGAGGGAGGCTGGGGTCACCCCTCCAGGCTGACACCCCCACACCGGCAGATTCCTGCCATCCAGAAAATCTCTGTGTAGCTGGATTTTCCTCCTCTTCTGCCACTTTCCCCCCCCAGCTCCTCCATCACCTCCAGCTTTCTCCCCTCTGGCAGTGGCTGCTGCGGGAGCTGCGGAGGAGCCAAGCGAGGTTCTCCCGCTGCGCCTCCTCTCCTCGAAGGGCCGGTCCCGGTGTGCCGGTGTGCCGGCAGCCTTTCCCCTGAGTCACCAGCACCTGCTGCCGCAGGTTTGTTTCAACACCTCTCCCCAGCCTGTCCCTTGCCAAGGCAGTGCCGTGCCTGCGATGCTGCCTGCACCTTCACTGTGTTTTTGGGTACTGCAGCTGCTCCCCGCAGCCGTGTGCTGCTGTGAGGCTGAAGCTGTGGGTCTGTGGGTCTGGGGTCATTGTCATCCCTGCCCTAGAGCTGGGCACTGTGGCTGCAGCTCTGTCCTGGGGGTCGGAGGCAAGCGAGGACTGCTGTGAGTGAGGGGCTGCCTGCTCTCGAGCCCTGGCCAGGGCTGGCTGGGCTCCCACCACTTGCCACGAGTCTCCTGGGAACCCTGTCCCATGACAAGAGACCGGGCTTCCTGCCCGACCCTGGAGCCACCGCGGAGGAAGAGGGGATGTTGCCGACCCATGGACTTTACAGCCTGTTGTTCCCATAAACTCCGAGCTGAGTTTCTCAGACACTTTGGGTTTATTATGTTTAGCGTGTGCCAGTCCTGATTCTCAGACTGTCCCTGGTGGTTTCGGTGTTTGAGGTGACCCAGGAGTTCAGCACAGTTCAGTGTTTAACTCACGATGAAGTAAACCATTTCTGTAGCTCCATGGCTCTCTTCATACATGGAGAAAAGGTGCTGCACCTGCCCCAAGAGTAACTGCAAACAGCACCTGTGGAGCACCTGTGCTTTTCCAAAGAATTAAAAGCAAGTGTTCTCCTGAAAAAGCCCCTTCAGGACACATATCCTGGGTTTTCAGTGGGAGAGCCACAACATTCCTGCTGCTGGACCACTACAGGCTAGCAGCCTTGTTCTCCATCAAAGGACATTCCCCTTATTGGAATTGCAGTTCTTGGTATAAAGTCTGCTTTTGTGCAGTGTTGGCACCACTCTGTTTATTTTCCAAGGTTTTGTTTTGCTGTGGGGAGGCTTTAGAAACATAAACCCTTCACCCATCCCAGTCTGTGCCAGCTGCCAGTGCCTTCCCCAGCCGCGGAGCCAGGCGTGGGGGGTTCCCTCCTGACAGAGGGCTGATTGCATGATTAGCATTCGTTGATTTAACCCAGCTCTGAGGGCCCCAGGGGGTGGGCAGAGGTGTTTGAGTAGCTCAGCAGTGGGGAAGGGGCTGTACCAGCCTCTCCTTAGCACTGCCTGCAGCAGCTGTGAGCAAACCCTGTGGAGAGCTGTGGTCTCTTAGGTGCTGCTGCACACACAGGTACATTCCACAGACATGGGATGGAAGAACTGTGGCCTGACTTTGCGATGTTTGCTTGCTTTCCCGGGGAGGTGAGCCCCCCACTATGTTCCCTGCAGGCCGTGCTCTCAGAGCTGGAGTCAGCTGACCCCTCTGCCTTGGAAGGCAGGTCCTCAGCCAGGTGTAACAGAGCCAAACCAGCCCCTGCGCCAGCACCACCAAGCTGGCAAGGAAGGAGCGTGTGGCGAGGTGTTCCTTAGTTCTGATTTAAAAGCAAAAAAGGAAAAAGCAGTTACTCAAAAATATATCTTTATTTTTTCAGTTTATCATCTATTTAAATAATTCAGTTAAAATAGGTTTTATTGCACATTAAAGAACCTTCCTGGGTTCTCACTGTCCTATATAAAATAAGCTCATAAAGGACAGGAGAGACTTCCACTGAGACACCCCTCACACCCTTTGAATCGCTCTGGCTCTACAGACCCCAACAGCCAGTGTGGAGTGGGCTCTGCTCATCATCTACATCAGGTGTTGAAGGCAGCAGAGAATGGGCTGTGGCAGGAGGGAGCTGAGTGGGTGCAGGACAAGGAGCCCGGGGAAGGGCACGGCCAGGTGCCCCAGGTGCCCCCACGAGCACTTGTGGCTCTGTGGGCACAGGCAGCAGCCCCTGGCCCACAGGGGGGGTCAGGACGGTGGGAGCACACAGGAGGTAAAACATGGGTGCTGACACTGCTCTGTGGCTTGGAGAGGGTGGGGGCAAGCTGGATGAGGTACAGGTGGGGTGAGACATCCTCCAGGCATTGCCAGCTCCAGGGCAGGCAGGTGGGGAACTCGGTGGCTGCAGGATGAAGTCCTTGCCTGGGGTTGAGCAGGAAAAGGGCAGCCACCAAGCTCCCTGTGAGGCTTCTGGGAAGTCATTTAACAAGCTCCTTGGAAGTTATGTTTAAGGGCTGGCTGAGTGATGTGGAATGGAATAAACTTGCAGAGGATATACTTCATTACTGTGCTCCAAACTGGATTTCATGCCCTTTCAGATGATTCTTTGGGGATGACTCGGGCTTTCCTACCCCAGCTGTGTACTAACTTGCTCTAGAAGCACATTTCTGGTTGTCCTGGTTTTTCATCTCACAAGAAAGAGCTCCCTCAGGCTGCCATTGGAATCAGGTTTCTAATGAAAATTCAAGTGAGAGCTTTCCTTTTATGCTCTTTTGTGCTTTACCCAAGCCCCTGTCATGCCCTTCCTACAAATGCCATGCTAGATTCCTGACAGCCTGGATTTCTTCCCACAAGTCCAGCCACACAGCAGAGAGCAATTAGTGTTAATGCTCAATGTGGCATCAATCTGCTGCTGTGGAGCAATCCCTGCCCACATGCAATGGGGTGTGTGCAGCTGGTGGCTAATGCGTGCCTTTGCCTGGTGAGACATCCCAGCTTAGTACCACATCCTGCTCCAGCCATCTCCTACCATCATTAACTCGAGACTTGATGTTGCTTGAAGCTCCTAATGTCTCTGAGCCCTTGGCTTTTGTGTCTGAGCTTTGCTCAGGCAGCTTTGACTGCCAGTTCAATCCCTGAGTAAGGGTCTGACCTGACAGCCCTTCAGTGCTCGTCTGGATCTGTGCCTTTCACCCCTGGACATGCGGGTCCAGCACCCACCTCTTTGGGCACCTGGGTGGGTGGGGCACAAGTGTCAGTGCTGGCCGAGCTCCAGCGTGTCAGGCAGCTGCTCTGTGAAGGCCGTCTCAAGGCGCAAAGTGCTGTAATTGGGGGGGGGAGTCCTGGGCAGGGGGCTGTCCTGGGGCAGCGGCAGGCGCAGGGCGGTGGTGAAGGTGGGCAGGTCCTCATCGATGCAGACGGGGTTGTCGTGGCCCTGCCTCTCCACGTCGCTGGCCTGCGGCGCCTTCCCCGAGCTGCCCCGCTTGCGGTCGTTCCACCACTTCTTTGCCTTCTGCCACTGGCGCCGCATGACGATGGAGAGCGAGTCGATGAAGAAGACCTCGACGATCTCAATGACGCAGACGACTGAGCAGCTCATCCAGAGGCCCAGCTGGCCCCCAAAGTTGGACAGAAGAATGACGAGCTGGAAGAGGAGAGAGCACAAGGTTATGGTCTGTAATGGGCACGTAATGGTTATGGTCTGTAATGGTGCTGTTACAGCAGGCAGGGAGACCGAGCCGGGGCACCCAGGGCTGGCCGAGCACTCCCAAATGCAGTGGGCCCATCTCTGCTGTTGTTCTCTCTGGCTCTGCTTTAGAAGGAGGTTGGAGCTGAGCTTGCTGTGGGCAGCCTGCAGGCTGCCCCTGCACGGGGCTCAGGGCTGGACAGGCAGAGACATGGCCCCAGATAAGGGCTGGAAAGGGCAGGACCAGCCCAGAGGTGCCTATCTGAGATCAACTTCCTGGCCCTGCCCATGTGGGACTGCTCCCCTGGGCAGGTGAAAGCTTCCAGCCTGCGTGGGCGGAAGCGCTGCGTCTCCTGGGGTTGAGCAGGGACCAAGCATGCTCACTCACCGTGTTGGCAGGATTCTCCGAAATGAATCTCTCGTTCAGGTCCTTGTAAAACACCATGAGGTTGGCGAGGTCTGTCCTGGGGAAGCAGGAGGCATGCAGAGGGTTTAGTAAAACAATAACATGAAACATACTGAAAAACTATGCAAATAACCAGTTGGACCAGTAGGGCTGGGCTGCTCCAAGGGAGCTTTTTCCCCAATTGCCATCATTAGGGCTGCCAAGATCGTATCAGAGCTGGAGGTGCAAGGCAGGAACACACAGGGGGACTTACTTGTTCAGCTTCTTGTTGAGTTTTTGCCCTTTGTCCCAAGAGAGAACTCGGAGCATCCAGTCCTGGAGAACAGACAGAAAATGCTACTCTAGCTGCAGGTGCTTGCGCAGAGATCCTTGGGAAGGGACTCATGCTTCACACCTCCTTGGGCTAGTATGGGTACCAGAACTGAGTGTGAGACAGGCCAGCTGATCCTAAGGGGATCTCCCAAGACAAATTTCAGTTCAATTGTGAACTCCTGGAGGGGAAGCCCTGAGCTGGAAACTACAGACTGGTCTTTGGGAGCAGCATCACTGAATGCTATTGAGTACCCCAGGACCCCCTGCTTTTATGCTGAATGTCTGGGGTTACTCAGTGCCTTGTGCTAGGCTGCTGTTCTGGTGGAGTGCAATAGGGGACTGACCTCTGACACGGTGGATGGCCACTGGGCAATGCTGGTGGTGAGCGCCCACTCCTTGAAGCTGCAGAGAGAGGCAGGATGTCACTTGTGAGCTCCCACTCCCACGCACACTTTACCTCTGGCTGTGGCAAGGACTCACCTGCAGGCGTCTTTGCAGATCTGCTGGCAGCCCAGCTGCTCCTTCACAAACTTTTCGTGCAGTCTGTAGTAGCAGTACACTGCAGGGGAAGAGCAAGATGTGTGTGAGAAGCCACCAAGAAAACCTGCTACCTGGGCTGGAGTGGGGCATCTGGGGTGTAGGTGGCCTTTGTGGCCATCGCCTACATGGTGGGGATAAAAGGATTTACCCTATAAATATTGCAAAAGACTCTTGAGAAGTGGCTGTCACTTGATACAGGCATGAAAACTGCCACACCTGGTCAAGCCCTCCACTCGACCGTTCTGTGGTGGGCACAGGTGACAAACCATCAGGGCAAGTTTCACAAACCAGCCAGTGCGAGCAAGGGAGGCAATTCTGGCTCTGGGTGTGGGGGCTTAAGTGGGTTAGGGCAGGTTTGCCTCATCCCAGCATGCTGGAGGTACAGCAGCTGTGACAGGGAAGCTGGGGGTGCTGGGTACAGGGGTCTGTGTGATGGACACTGGGGGTGCTGCGTACAGGGGGCTGTGTGACAGGGAA
>VZRQ01000298.1:794926-853255 GCA_013397975.1 Machaerirhynchus nigripectus | reverse complement strand
CGCCGCGCCCCGCCGGAAGCTCCGAGGCCGTGCCCGGCGTGGCGGGGCTGCGCAACCACGGCAACACCTGCTTCATGAACGCCATCCTGCAGTGCCTCAGCAACACCGAGCTCTTCGCCGAGTTCCTTGCGCTGGAGCAGTTCCGCGGCGGGCCGCCCCCCGCCGACGGGCCGCCGCCCGCGCCCGGCGAGGTCACGGAGCAGCTGGCGCAGCTGGTGCGGGCGCTCTGGACGCTCGAGTACACCCCGCAGCACAGCCGCGACTTCAAGGTGAGCAGGGGCCTCGTCCCGTCGAGGCGGGAGGAGCGAGCGCAAGGCTGCTCGGAGCAGCCCTGGAGGGCCCGTGCCCGCGGCGCCGGGGGTGGCTGGGCTCGGGGCCGGGCTCAGCTGGTGGTGCCGTGGCTCAGAACAGGTCCAAACGTGGCACAACGTGTCCCCATCACACGGGCACCGCAGGCTGCCCCGGTCAGCGGCTGTGGTACGTGCCTTGCCGCTGCCCCGAACACTCAGGCGATGGGAAGAGCCCTCTGGCCTTGCCAGCTGCGTGCCAGTATCTCTGGAGTGCTGCTCCTGCTCCCAGCATCCTTTTAGAGCAGCAGACCCTGGTCGGGTGACAGCGTTGGGCACCCACGGCAGTGCCCTGGGGATGGGACAGGTGCTGCCACTGTGCTCTTTGCTCACAGTGTTTGACGCTGGTGGCTCTGGATGGTGTTTATGGGTGAAAATACCCATTTTACTGCTTTATTCCTCTACCGTGCTACCATTAGGGGAGTTGCAACTAATTGTTGTTTGGGAGTAGTGAGCATACATGGAAGAAGGCTGTTGAGAGCTGTGCCTTGTCTAACCAAGAACTTGTAAGCCTGGGCTGATTTTCGGAGTGTGTTTCAGGAGTGCCTGCTTGTACTCTCTTGCTTGGACTCGCTCGTGTTTTGCACCGCGATGTTCTCCCGCCTCAGCCCTTGTGCTGCGGTTCCGTCCGACGGCGCCTTGCCCTGCCCTGCCCTGCCCGGGCCTCGCGCCTGCCCCAGGAGCTGTTGTAGGAGAGGGCTTGGTCCTTGCGCTGTGGCTTAAAAACACCCTGCCATGGCTTTGGATGAAATCGGACACAACTGTTTTAAAAGTGCTGTAGGCCAACCTTGCCTCTTGGAATAGGGAGAAGTATTATTCCTGGCACATAAGACTCTCTGGCTGTGTGAGAGAATGAGAGGGTGGGTGGTAGCTTGCACACCATGAACTTACAGACACTCAGGGGAAATTTTAGGGGAATTTTTCTTGCAGAGTGAGATGCAGAGAAGATTTTCAAATGCGTGAAAACACAGCAAGAACGTCATTGACACAGTCTTGGCCTCTTTGCCTGCAGTTCAGCTGGGGTGCGCAGCAGGTAGAGACTGGGATCCAGAGTCGGCTCTCCCTTGGCACCTGCTGGATGGTGGGGAGTCCTAGAGGGTCCCCTGAGGTGGTAGTGGCTTTTGGCACCCTCAGTCATTTGGATGGATGCATGGCCAGCACCTCTTCCCTTTGCTTCTCCTGTGCCTTTTGAGGCAGCTGCACCCACCTGTCCCGCAGCCATGCCGGGGTATTCCCTGCAGACCCTGGCTGTTTGCCTTTGAGTGAAGGCACATACCTTCTCTCAGGATGCCTGCCACAAGGAGCACGTGTGGCTCTGGTGTTTTCGGGAGAGGTTTTTATGGGGGAGTGCTTGGAAAACCAATCGCTCGGTGAGTCCAGTCTTGGCAGCACCATGGGGCACTCGCCTTGACCTGTCACTGCTCCTGAGGTGGTGTGGCAGAAGAAGAAATTGTGGATTTCTCCTGAGTAATAGCAGGAAAAAAGGTTGTGAAAGCAGAATTGTCTTCTGCCAGTGGAACTGATAGAAGGGAGAGCAGCCCTCTTTCTAGGCCAGGCTCCGCTATTCACGCAGGCTGTGGGAGCAGGGCTGGGATACGAGTGACAGCAGGAGGAAGAGCCTCAGGGCCAGCGATTGAATTAAGGCCATGTTCCACGGGTGTTGATAGTAGAACTTGGCTGTTTGCAGGCATCACTGATGGTAAGGGAGTGCTGTTCTGCTTGTGGATGGATCTGGAGCCCATCCATCTCCTACCTGCCAGGTCCCTGGAGGTTTTAAAAAGCCTCTCGCTGGAGGGAATCTGGTCCTAGTTGATCCAGTTCAGCACTGCACGGTGCCAGCAGCCTGGGTCCTGCTGCAGGACTGTGTCATTATGTCAAGTGCTGTTCCCTTATAGGGGTCAATTACTTCTAATATGAAATTAACGTTTCTAGAGACAGTTAAGTTGCCTGAACCTGCTATTAAATGCAGTTCTTAATTAAACTTTTTCTCGGCAGCAGATTTACACGGTTCATTTACAAATGTAAACAATGGGCTTACATTGGAGAAAGGTAAAGATGGGCATTTTCATTCTGGAAACTGCTGCTTCTCCCCAAAACGAGGAAAACATCCCCCCAGCTTGTTCTGCTTAGAGGGTGGAACATTCCTGATCTGCCTTGATGTAATTGTTTTTAAGGGTGTAAAGTGTTTTCACAGAGTAATTTTGGGCTTTCCCTCCAACAGTAATAGCCACTGACAGTAATATTTATTTGATAGGTAAATGGCTCTTTATCTAGCATGCGTTGAAATCATATGTTGGTTTTTTTTGCTATTTTTCCTCTTTTGTCACCAAATACAACTGGGTGAAGGCACTTCCTGATTCCTAAATACTTCTCTATAGGTGCTAAATGTATTTTAGGATCAAGGATAATACTTATTTCCTTGCTCTTTCTTATATCTGTAGGTTTCTCTCTTGCAAGAGAGGAAATTATTTTGAAGGGAGTGTGTCTTGGAGTCCTTATGGACAGGGGCCTTTGAGGGGATGATTTTTGGAATGCTCTTTACCCTCAGCTGGTTTTCCTTTAGTGGTGTTTTCTCACTTTTTAAGATGGTCTTCAGGAAATAACCCATCTCGTGGGTCTCTGAATCACGTAGATGCTGAAACCAAGGAAAATGCAGTTCAAACAGCTGCTTTGTGTTAAATGCTTCACCTTGTAGTTGCAGGGTGAGGGGAGAGCCTCGCAGAGAGCTTGTGCGCAGAGAGGGGAGGTTGGGAGGGCTGGCAGAGTAGGGGAAGGCAGGGGGGTGTAGAAGGCTGAGGTAGTAGGAAAAGGTCCGTAAGGACTGGACTGAGAGGTGGAAGCAGCAGAGTTTGGTTCCTGGGTTGGGAGCCTGGGCAGCCCTTCCTGGGGAACAGAGCGGGAGCACCATGGCAGAGCTGGTAGTTCCTGGCTTTCTCTGCTGTGGATGACTTTCCCATTGGTCCTGTGCTCCTTTGCTATTTGCTTTAACAATCCTTCTCTTCCGATTGCTCAGTGGGTTTTGTTTTCCTGCCCAAACAAAGCTGCTGCTTTCATAACAGGGGGCCAATATTTCAGCTTGTGCTTCCTCTTTCCCCTTTGTGATGGTGTGACAATGGTGACAAACATCTATTGTTATAAGCAGGGCTTTGGGTTTGTTTTTTTCCAGGGAGCTGTCCCGTCCTGCCTGCAAAGTTCCTGGGAGTGTCAGACAGGGAGGACAGAGTGCCCTTTGTATCGGGAATCGGTCTGCAACACTTGGAGGTGATGGTGGGGGTCGTCAGCAAGAAGGATTCTGATTTACACTAATTTAGCTTGAAAAATTATGTTCTTATGCAAATCCTCTGCCTTTGCCTTCTGTGGAGTTTGGGTCTTCTGTGAATGATGAAGCTCTTTCTGTTTTGAGACTTTCTTTGAGGCTTTAAGGCAGTTGTACACTGAGGTGTATCAATGTTTAACAAGACTCTGTATGCCAGAGCTGGGATTGCATTTTTTGTCCTACAAGAAGATGGCCTTGGCTGTGACCTGCAGCATGTTCAGCAAATACCAATCACCATAACTCAATTGGGTTGGATTGTCAGAATTGGATGTGAACCCAGAATGAATTCCTGTTGGTAGAGCAGGGATTATTGTGCCAAGTTAAAAGTGCTGCTTCCTTTTTTATTTATTTTTAAACTTATGTTTGGTGTGAGATTTCCAAGTAGCTGTTTGAAACTCATTTCAAGGTGTTTTTGGAATGCATTTGGTGCAAATATCTCACTTTGGGACAAGCAATCTGCCAGCTGTGTTGGGCACTTCTTTGGGAGTTAATCACTAACTCCTGGGAAGTGCTGACATGCTCAGATCTTTGCCTCCTGTTGAAGCTGCAGCGAGAGCAGTTCTCAGTGGGGGCTGCTGGGGCAGCGTGGGTGTCAGGAGCCTTCAGTCCCGGAGCTGTCAGCCCCGGGCCCTTCTGCCCACCAGAGCCCTTGTGCCTTGTTAATGGGGCCAGTGATGTGTGAAATGTGATCTCCTGGATTGTATTTAATTCTCTTGCTCTCTTCCTAGCACTGAATCAGTTATTTTATTCTGGATATGGTCAACTGCTTATTCCTAAAATATTTCCGCAGAGAGCAAACTCTCTCTGTCCTCCCTCCGCACAGAGGGATGGAGGAAAGGGACATGAAAGAAGAAATGTGGGACCCTTCACCCTTCCCTCCTGGTCCCTTGGCTTTTGGTTCCTGGTGCTTTAGTTTCTGTTTTGGTCTAAAGAGGCTTTGAGGGGGTTGGGTAATAAGGGATCTTGAAGTGCTTGTTGCAGTTCAGTCCAGCTGCTTCCAGTGGAGGCATCACAGTGAGGAGGCTTGTCCTAGGGCTGCTCTGGGAACTGGAGTTGACACACTTTTCTTGAAACAAAAAGCAAGTTACAAGTTTTCTACATAATTTTGGTGATGGTTCTTGGCATCACAGAAATGTGGTTCACGTGGATCACAAAGGTCTGGCAGTCTTGTCACGTTACACCCTTTTTTTTTAATGTTAATTATCAATAAGATGTAAGTCTGTTACTGCACGTGTGGTTTGTTCTGTTTTGCTTATTCTCTTGCATATTTTTCTTTACAATTGCTTTACTCGCTTTCTACACACACACACCCCTAAACCCCCTGGGAAGGGTTTCCTGCAGCAGATCTGGTTGCCTTAAGGCAGCAGTCTGACTTACTTGTGAAATCCAAATGCTTTTCTGGGGATTTCTGTGTTACGCTTCAAACCTTGATCTGAGCGAGTGCAGCACAAGGCTGGGGAGCCAAGGCTGGCAGCAGAGTCCAGAGGTCGGATGTGGTTTGCTAAGGGGGTTCTGCAGGAGGGGGCAGAAGTGTGGTGTGGGTGCTCCCCTCCGGAGCAGAGGGTCGGGCGAGGCAGGAGAAGAGACCCCAGTGTGGAACAGCTCTGCTGCCCCACTGCCAGGTGGCCCTGGGGGTTAGCAGGACCCTCTGTGAGGCTGGAAGGGCAAATCATTGCCAAAATGTGCTTTCTGTCTCTTGAGCTTCCAGGTTCTTATTGCCATGCTGCCTGTGCAAAATGGCACACGGTGAAAGTATGAGAACTGTGTCGTGCCTGGCAGCCCGTGGAAGTGGTGAGGGGGATGCATGTTCCCAGGCAGCTTAATTGGATCTGTGTAGCTCTGTGCTTTATACATGGCCACACTTGATTGGAGTGAACCCATTCTTGCTGCCATTTGAGCAAAGCACTGCTTAATGAACTTGTTTGCATATGATTGTGTCAGTGAAGTGAATGTTTGTTATAAAGTGCAAGAGGAGGCTTCTCAGAGTGGTAATGGTGGGATCCCCCATCTCAGTTTCTGTGTCCAACTTGGGACCTGAAGCAAAGCCTGGAGAGAGCAGGAGAGGCGCAGGTGAGCAGCTGGAGCACGAGCTCCTTGGGCTGCCGAGCCCAGCCTTCACAGCCGTCCTCTGTGCCAGCATTTACTGATAGTCCTTTACTGAACTGCTTCACATTCATGGCGTTCTCCTGCTCCTCAGTCCCTAAGTCCTTTGAATCCCACCAGTTGCTCTACTAGTGTAGCAGGAAAACGAATTCTTGCTGAACAATACGGGATTTCTGCTTTTTATAAGGGTGAATTCTCCCAACAGCCAGCACCGACTTCTGGTGGTGCCTTCTGGCGGGCAAGACCTGCACTCCGTGGTAAGGGCCTGGAAAGGAGTGTGCCAGTTGGGGGATGCAGCACCCACAGCCCACCCCCTTGTCCGTGTGCACACCCGGCAGCCCTGGGTAGCATCATCTGGACAAACTCCACTCTCCCCTTATGCATTGGAGGAAGGTGGTTAATGAGGATTTACAGGCTTCAGCCTGGAAGGGTGAATGTAGCTGCTGGCATGAGACAGATATTAGGCAGGGGCTGGTGGGATGATGTTTCTTGTCTGGGCTTGTTAAACATGGTGGAGAATCCCTCTGGTGCTGGTGTGCTGCTCCCTGTAGTGCTCCTCTTGTCTTTGCTTCCTGAAGTATTCTCATAAGTGGCTGTGCGTATTCCCCTCTGCATTGCACAGGGCAGGACTGTGTGGGGACATGGGCTGCCCATGGAGCTGCCATGTCCCATGGGGTGCTGCTTCCAGAGCCCTGGTGCCTCTGGATGCCCACAGGGCAAGGGAGGAGTGTTTTGTCCTGCCCTGGCTGCTCTGATAGGCCTGTCATCGAAGCTCGCTTTTCCCTGTTTGGTGCCTGTGGTAAGGCTGAGTCCACAGCGATCTCTTCTGCTCCTGGACTGGAGGAGCTCCCTTCCTGAGCCTGGGGGCCTGAGCCACGCTCCTGGCTGGGTACTGGTCTCCCCAGAAAAGAACATCTCCAGAGAGGGGAAAGTGCTGTCTGTGTGTGAGCAGAGAGAGTGATGCAGGTAAGTGGTGTCTGCTGTAGAACTTACCCAAACACAAAACTGTGGCTGTGGGCTTAAAAAAGAGAAATAGTGTGGTTGAGCATAACTCACTGTTCAACAGAAGATAAAGAACAGCCTTTCTCTTCTGTGCACGTGTGTCGTTGGGTCAGGTCTCTAATGAGCTGACTTTGTCTGTTCATGTGCAAAATCCTTCCACAGCTGCTTCCTAACAGGGCCACACTGGAAAATAGCAGACTGGCATTTTTCCTCTAGTTGTCTTTGTGATCTGGAACAATAATAGCAGCAAGGAAGAGGCCAGTAGTTCAGCCCTGTTTCGATCTATTTATTGCTTCTCTTTAGAGCAGTAGATGAATTATTATTAAACTTTCAGTGGCCTGATAAAAGTGATAATGTGTCTTTGCTGTAAATCTGCTTTATGGATGGGCAGGGACTGGTATGGGTGCAGAGTGCTTGCATTAGGAATATGTGAGTGAGATTGATAGGAAATTTTGATTTTCCCCCTTATCTCTTCAGATGGAGCCGCTTCATTCAGGGTGTCTGTGTACCAGTGCATGCACATCTGGTGGAATGGAGGATCCATCCACCTCCTGCCAAGTCCGTAAGGGCTGAGCTGAGGAAAGGGCTGGAGGTGCTGTGCATCATGGAAGGTGCTGGGAGGCAGAGTCCATGCCTGCTCCTGGTGCCTCACAGCTGAAACAGCTGTACCGGAATCATTCTGGAGTCATTCTTAATACCCTGTGGTGCTGGACGGAGGCTGGTCAGATGTGCCAACTATACTTACAGGAGAACCAGATTAGGGGCAGAGGATTAACAGCTCTTGGGGGTTGGTAAATGTGGTGTTTTTCATGTGTTTTTAAAGCATTTGCTTCCTAACTCTATATCTGCATCCAGTTATAGTTGCTGTTGCATTACTGCAGGACCAGCAAAATGAGGTGTTGCCTTCTCTTAAGTGATGAGCAAAAGAGGAGTGAAAGTTTAGGGTTATGGCAAGGGCAAGAAACCGTCTGCGGGGCTGGGAGGGCAGACTTGGAAAGTAAATGTGGAGAGGTGCTGGGTGACCAGTGCTCCTGCTCATTTGTCTGCTTTGCCTGTCAAATGTTCTTGGAGCTGTTCAGGAATGGCCAGTCTGGCTGCTGAGAGGCTGCAGTCCCTCATCCACACCACAGGGTTGTGGGGACCCCCAGCTGCTGTACAGCCCTGTCTATTGCTGAGGGCTGTGGGGACCCCCCCATGCTGCTCTGCCCACTGCCCTCAGCCCAGCAGGGAGTTGGCCAGGGGATAGGGAGGTGTGTGGGGCTGTGTTTGGTGCTGACCCATCAGGCTGGGGGGGCTGCACTTTAGGAGTTCCTGGTATTTGTCTCAATTGTTAAATTGTTTATTCGAGTCGGCACCTCTATCTCTTTCAGATTTATTCATGTCCCTCAGCACTGGCTGTTCTGACTGTGTGTCCGCTGTTCCCCTCCACACCCCCATGTCTGGGGTTGCTTCCGCAGCCCCCTGGAGCAGGTTGGGAGGAGGGCACACAGCATTCCCTGGAGCAGGTTGGGAGGAGGGCACACAGCATTCCCTGGAGCAGCAGCTGTGGAGGTTTAAGCAGCAATGGACCCACTTGTAGCAGTGCTGGCAGGAGGCGTGAGTGACGCTGGGAACACGCTGCTGCTGCTGGAGTGTTTGTTTAGCGGAGCCTCTTGTGAGGAAGTTGCATCTGATATTTTGTAGTGCTTCCTGAATCACTTCCAACATCTTGTGATGTGTCTCCACAGGCAGCTCTTTATCCTTAGTCCACTCAGGCTGCAAGAGTGTTGAGAAAACCAGAGCAATTATCGTGGAGATGCTTCTGAGATGAGCAGTGGCACAGATACAGAGCAAGGCACATGACTGCTGTGCATCCGTGGGTTTGCTGTGCTTGGGATTGGTACAGACTGGCTGCTGTCTGTGGGACACTGCATCACCAGGGGCACACATCAGTGAAAGCCAGGGAGGGTCTGGACTGGAGTGATGTGCTGTGCCTCTGGGGAAGAGGCAATAAGAAATACTAGGCTGGATTCCCAAAGTCCTTACGTTTCTGTACAGAACCACCCATCCATGTCCCCTTTTCACTTGAAATACTGGATTTTCTTCCTCCCAGCAATGCCAAGAGCCTTTTATCGTCAGCTCTGTCTAGACAGGCCCTTGAAGTGCAGTGACAGTGCCTGTTGGCTGAGCTCACTGGGACAAAGGACACCAGATAAGGTTCCTGGCTCTGGCTGATGGGAGAGCGTCTGTGAGGGCCTGCTCCCATCGCACCTGCTGGTATCTTGGTGCAGAGGGACCACACACTGCTGGGGACATGGCGGGTGTTCCAGCACTTTTTCCCTTGGCTCTCTGTGGTCAACTCACTGAGAAAAATGAGCTTGGCTTTGTTGTGACCTGCAGTGCTGTTGGAGCCCTCCTCCCTGGGTGAGAGTAAGGGACCTCATCCCCTTGGCGCTGAGCTGGGCACAGTGGGTTGGGAAGGATGGGTACAGCTGTTAAAACTCAAATGTGTTACTGTAGGAGCATGGGTAACAGTTCTGGAGAGATGTAATGAGGTAACCACCTAAAACTGGACTACAGTCTCTGCTTCACGTGTTAGTGATTGATTTTCAGTTTGAAACTTGACACAGTAATGTAAGGGCTAAATTTAATTTTCAGTGTAGGTTTTTTTTGAACAAAGTTAATATTTGCAAAGCAAGTCTCCACATGTATGCCTTACATTCTTCCCTGCATCATTATCTGGGTGCATTCAGCTCAGCTTTCTTCTGAAGAAGGGCAAGAGGTATCAGGCTGGAATCTGAAGAGACTTTTTTGGATCCATTTTTTGGATTATGTTTTATCATTTTATTTCTGCCAGTGGATTTTGCGTTGCTTAATGGGAACTAGAAGCAGAGAAGGCTTTTTGGTCTCCATTAATCTTCAAGGTGTCCACAGACTGCTTCAGACTTCTCTCCCCCATAAAAAGGTTTGCAGCAGCATCCCAAGCTGAGGTGACATTGGTACCAAGCAGAGGTGCTGGGGTCACACCAGTGTGGCACAAAGTGTTGGCTGGGGACCACTCCCATGGTTCAAGCTGTGTGCACATATTTTATGTGGGAGGTTGCTGGTCCCTGCACAGCGAGGGCAGTAAATCTGCTGTCAGAAGGGCTGCACATATGTAATGAGAGCAGATTATTTCTGTTTTCCATTATTTTGCTGCCTTGAGACAGGTGGACAGATTATAGAGCATAGAGAGTATATGTTTATCAGTCCTTTCCTGCCTCTTTCATCACCACCCCCCTCCCCGGTGACCCCATTTTCAGAGGGATAAAGCGAGCAACCCAACCTCATTTCTCAAATCTGTTGCAAAGTCTGATTAGGGGAGTGGAGGAGCTCTGGGATGAGGCGCATGTGCAGCCTGCTGGGCCCAGGCTCCGCAGCCTTCCCAGCCATTCCTGCCCTGCAGGTACTGTCTGGCTTCTGCTCGTGCCACTGTCCCTCTTGGGGATCCTGCTCAGTAAGTCGGAGTCCTGTGTGAACAGTTTTTGTCTCCACAGGTGTGCCAAGGGACGTAGGTGCCGCACTGTAACGGAGCAGATGCCGGGCAGGATTCTCTTCCTGGGAGCCTGCAGCACAGGAAGGCTGGGGAGATGCAGAGTGACTGATGTGAGCTTTGCTGTGAGCCTGGTTCTTAGAGAGAAGCCTGGTATTGACTTTGGGGACAGAATTATTGGAGTGGGCATGTGGGAGTGGCTGTCCCATGACCAAGTGTTTTGGTAGGAGCAGGGTAGCTCTCCTGGCCTGGCTGGTGCCTCCTTGGAGCAGCAGAATGTGCTGGCTTTTCCATAGCAGTGGTGTTGTCTGCTCTCAGGAAGGAACCCTGGCTCAGCTGCCGAGGTCAGCCCAGCCTGGCATGTTACTCCAGAGGCAATTCCAGCCAAATGCAGATGCTGGTGCCTAGCTACCATTCTTCAGAACGTGTGCTGTGTTGCCCAGTGAGCCGTGAGGAGAACTGGCTGGCCATTTGGGGTGGATTTTGGAGGTAAAAGTGGGATCAGAGTGCTGGAGCAGAGAAAGTGTTTTCTGATGTTGGTGGGTAATGGCATTCCTTACTAAATCCTGTGTGGGCTCGTGGCGGCTTTTTGAGGAGGAGGAGATGTCCTGAGGAAGGGGTGTGTGTGGCCTGACTGGAGGGGTCAGAGCAAACTTCTGCATTATGAAAGGTGTCTCCAAAGCTGCAGGCAAGGATAAATCTGCAAAGACCAGATTTTGGCTGCTGCTGACCTTTAAGCCCTTCCCATTTGTGTCCAGAAGAAAAGCAGGTCTGAACGAATCCATTGGTTATGCTGGTGTTCCTCTGAGACAGTATTTCCAGAAATTCAGGAGTAAATTAGGTGGTTCCCCAGGCTCTCAGTGCCAGCTGTCCCTGTTGCAGCTGTGGCTGAGTCCCCCTGGTTTGGAGTCCACCAGTCCAGCAGCACCCATCCCGTGCTATGCTGCTCCACCACTGGCTGCTCTGGGACACTGTGGTTCCTTGTGTGCAGGGAAAGCTGCACCTCCCTGGCTGGCGATAGAATGGGATAGTTTGGGATGAGCAAGTTATGCATAGTGGATTATTGATAACCCAGTGGAAAAAATTCCATGGTGGCCTGTACTTGAGAAGGTGCTGATGGGAAGTAATTTTGCTCTAGCTGCATGATGATGATCAGACTCTAGAAGCATCTGTGATTTAGATGTCCTGATCCTGGCTGAGCCCTGGAATTGTAGACCTAGATTAGCACTGAGCACCTGCATCAACGTTTTGGGAAATTTGTGACCTCACCAAAGCTGCTATGAGCAAGACAGAGTGCATGGGCATTAGGAGACAAAATTCTTGTTTTGCTTCAGCTTCAACAAACAGGTTTCATGAGGGCAACAGTATCAGGTGCTGTGGGGCAGGGGTAGGTGTGATGGCGTGGCCTCGGGTCTGCATTAGCTATTGCTGCACTGCCTCTCCTCTCTGCAGAACATCGTGTCCAAGAACGCGATGCAGTACCGCGGGAACGCCCAGCACGATGCCCAGGAGTTCCTGCTGTGGCTTCTCGACAGAGTCCACGAGGATCTGAACAACGTGGTGAATTCCAGCGGCATGCCTCCGCTCAAGGTAAGGGATTCTGCTGGGAGACTGTGGGAGTCTAACTTTGCACACAGGCTTTCCTTTTAAAGTAGTTCTCCCCTTTGGCTTCTTAACTTCAATAGTTCAGACGGAAGAAAAGCTTGGGTTAAAATACTGTTTGTTTCTGCCCTGGCAATGTAATCAGCTGTTCCACTAATGCCTGGCAAGCGCTGCCTGACCCAGTCGTGTTTGAGTGGCTCTGCAATAGCCAGGAGGTGTTACCAGGGGGCTGCCGGGCCTTGTCAGGTGCGAGCCCTGTGCCCTCCCCTGGGCTGCCATGCCCACCTCCCCTTCCTGCATGCCCACCCCTTGGAGCAGAGTGTACTTGGTAGTTAAAAATGCTTGTGGCATTTTTCCAGTGGTTTTGGCTAAGGAATGTGCCAATTCGACTGGCATCCTGGAGCCAGCTGCTTGGTGCACCCCTCCACACCTGGGTGTGCCTCAAGGGTTTGTTCCTCTGTTTCAGCCGCCGCTGGAGGATGATGTGCTGCTTGAGGGCCCAGCCTTTCCCATCAGTAGCACTTTTGTGCAGGAACTCTTTCAAGCCCAGTACAGGTATGGTCTTTTGTAAATTTGTTGAATGTATGGGTGACCCCAGTATAACTCTAAACTGACACTAGCTCCCAGTAGAGTTGGGACTGGTGTCACTGTGTTAACAGCTGTTTCTGAATTCCTGCTGAAGGGAATCTGAACTAAGACCTTGCTCTAGAGGAAAGAGAGAATTTCACTGCTTCAGATTTGGTATATCTGTGTATATCTGCAGTATGTACCACTACACCTGTTCCTGTGCATCCTGAAAGTGAGTCAGTGCTTCATGAGCAAAGGTTCAGGAAAGCCCAGTGCTGTGGGGCTAACCCTGACTGTCAGAGACAAGAGCCCATGGCAGGATCTGGAGCTGTCTGGGAGTTAGGGATCCCCAGTGTGTGCAGAGTGCTTGTCATCTGGCACTTGGGAATTCTGAACTGAAGTTATCATTGTCCCTTCAGGGCTTTCCCTTGTGTTTCCCTACGTTCTGGGAAGAGAGCTTTCTAATTTCAGAGCTGTTGGAAGAGAACAGCTGAATCACCAGTGTTCCTTGACGGCTCGTGCCTGTACTTCTGTAAGAATTGTAATTGCAATGCTTTCTCCCCAGTATTTGCCAACTTTTCCTTTGCAAAGGACAAACCTTAAGCCTGGTCTAAGACACAAAGCCATTGTAAGGTGCAGGTTGATTCTGAATGAGAGAGAATTCTTGTCTGGAGTTTGTCCTGAGTGAGAGCTGTGTGCACCCCAGTGCAGACTGTCCCTGTCCTGTCACTTCACCTCTCTCCAAAGACAAAACCCTTCCAGGGTCTCCTGTTGGATCTGCTGTTGGTGAATATGGGATTTGATGGTTTATACATTCTCAGTGAAGTGGGGTGTAACTCTGCCCTGTTATCCACGTTTGTCCCAGGTCCTCCCTGACGTGCCCTCACTGCCTGAAGCAGAGCAACACCTTCGACCCTTTCCTCTGCATCTCGCTGCCGATCCCTCTGCCCCACACTCGGTATGGAACTGTCCTGAACGCAGTGTTGGCTCCTTGCCATGCATGTGGTGGTGTTTAATTTACTACAGCAGGAAGACAGGTCTCAGCAAAATTTCTGATGAGTCTTTTAAAAAGATAGATAGGACCATACGGGGATTTACATGTTTTGCTTTGCAGGTAAAATGGAAAATTGAGCCTTTTACTTTTTTCAGAAAGGCCTATCCTTCCTATAGAAGTAATTTTGGAGGAAAAAGTCTTTGATTCACATAACCAAAATATTTTGCTTTTCGCTTAATTTATAGCATTTTAAAATTAAAAAAGGGAAAAGGATGAAACACTTTTTTTTTTTTTAGAACAGCCTCACCCATCACTCCAATTTCAAAAAGTGAAGTTAAAATCTTTACTGCAAAATGTTTTGCTTTTTTGAAAGACAGCTGATGCGAATAAAGCAAAATGCTTCAGGGAAGGAAAAAAATCCAGACAAAACATTTAAAGTGAAGATAGAGATGCACAGAAAAACTACTTGTGATATAAACAAACTCCTTCACCTGGTGTTTGGATCCAGAAAACTTGTGTAGGTTCCAGAAGCAATGGAACAGAGTGATGATAGGGCAGATTAAATGTTGCTCTGTCACATTTGCTCTGGAAATCCCTGCTTCACCACTGGGTGGAGGCTGATTGGGCTCTCCAGGGTTTTCCCTCCTCTCTCCCCAGGCAGTGCTGCTGGCTGCTGTTGGAGGCAGGATTGAGGGCTGAGGCAGCCTGTTCCCAGCAGCAGCTCTCCAAGTACTTCAAGGTGCTGTCTTATACTGTCCCAAGCTTCCTTAGAGGATCCTTGTTGGAAAACTACATTCTCATATACAGTTTTGGTTTTAATTTTGTGGGCCTTTTTTTGAGATGTTTTACCTGTGGGAGCAAGTAACACCGGGCCGTGTAGTAAGAAAGGAGTCTGTAAATCAAACACGCTTGTCTGGCTGCAGCTGAGCATAACTCCAGTGCGAGGTGGATCTGGACAGTCAGGAGGGCCCTGTACCTGGTGGGCAGCCTGGATGTGCCCAGGTTGGTCTGAGGCTGCTCCAGGCAGTGCCCAGAGGTGCTCAGCCCTGCCTAGCAGTGCTGCCATGCTCTCCACAGGCCGCTCTACGTCACCGTGGTGTACCAGGGCAAGTGCTCACACTGCATGCGCATCGGGGTGGCCGTGCCCATCTCCGGAACAGTGGCCAGGCTGCGGGAGGCTGTCTCCTCGGAAACCAAGATACCCACGGAGCAGGTAATGGGCTGGGCTGCTCCCCTGTGTGCTCTTCCTGCAGTGGGAGGGAGAATGGAGGCTTCGGTCCCTTGTTGGGTATGTAGGAATCAAAATTCGCTACCCATGGTTGAACAGGGAAACAAGGCAGTGGTGGAAATCTGGATCATGCTTTTCCCTGTGTGTTGGCTGTTTGAATCCTAGTGATGTTGGAATAGCCCTCAGTGGAGTGTGTGGACCTGCCTGACCCCATGGTGATCAGTGCCTGGTGGCAGTGAGGGAACCACTGGGCGAATTCCTCTGTAGGAAGATCTTCAGGAAAGCTGTTGGATTCCACCAAAACCTCTCCATATGTTGCTTTTACCCCAGCTTCTTGTTCATGGCTCTCCTTTTCCCCGTTCCTTGCTCCTGGCTGATGCCAGGATGTTTTGAGGAGTGCCATCCCTTATCAGGAAAATCCCAGCTGAGAGACGGGGCACTGAGCCGAACCAGGTGCAGGTGGTTTGATGGGTTCTGGTTTGCTTCTGCTGCCTGCAGATCGTGCTGACAGAGATGTACTATGATGGGTTCCATCGCTCCTTCTGCGACACCGACGACTTGGACACCATCCACGAGAGTGACTGCATTTTTGCCTTTGAGACCCCAGAAATCTTCAGACCCGAGGGCATCCTCAGTCAGAGAGGTGAGTCAATAACTCCGCTTAATGCCCACCTCAGGTGACTAGTGAGCGAGGTTTGTGTGGGAAAAGAATGAGTCCCACAAGCTGTTGATGCTCTGGTGTATTGATTTCAGCTCTGACTTTGTCCAGGCTCATTCCAGAAGATTTAATAGCGTTGTCAGCTGGGAGGTTATCAAGCAGTGTTGTACACTCCTTTCTGTCTCTTCTTGGGGCTGATGCTGCAGGCCAGGCTGGCTTAATGTGAAATCTCTTGTCTGGCTTAATTTAAAGACCTGCTAGTGACCGGATGAAGCCACTGAAATTGTGTTATTTAAAATCAGATTGCTAGTGATGAATAAACAGTCTCAGGAACAAACACTTTCTCTTTCCTAGCTCAAACCCCTCAGCCTCTGCATGTCTCCTCAATGAAAGGGAATCATGGTGTCCTGGGCAGATGGAGTGTAATCAAAGGCAAATTTTATTATTGAAAGTAACAAGTTGGGTTCCTGGCACTTTAGTTTTTCTTGCGGGCAGTAAAAGCTGAGAGTGCTTGTACAACCTGCTGTGAAAAATCAGAGGAGGAGCACTTGTGTATAATGTCCTTCTCTAAAGAAACAGTCACTGTGAAAGGTAATTGCTCTTTGAAGTCTTTGTACAAGTGATGAAAATGCTCCTGATTCCATACTGACCCTCTCCCCTGCAGCCCAAGGAGGGTTTTTTGACGGGGCATCAGGGCACTAGAGGCAAATGACATAATAAAATCTTTCTCCTAATTTTTCAGGAATACATGTGAACAATAACCTGAATAACTTGAAATGTGGCACTGAGCACTCCAGAACAATAGCTTACTCTCAAGGAACGGTGAAGTCTGGAAAACTGGAACAGTCCTGTCCTAAACTAGCAGCAAATGACAAGATTGTGTTGCTGGTGTGTAACAGAGCGTGCACTGGACAGCAGAGCAAAAGGTGACTGGCAGCATTATGGTTGAAGTTACTCTTCTGGCTGCTTCCTGAACAGACCTGGATTTTACTCTCCTGTAGTACAGGCTCCAGGTGAAGGAGCAGCAGCTTGCATCCCTAGCTCACATCAGGTGCTAGAGAACATGTTGATCAAAAAGCATTAATGGGTGCAGCAAAATATTTCTAATTTTGTTGAACTTCAACTATTGCATTACTGTAAAAGAGCAAACGCAGCCCAGTTGGGAGGATGCACCACCTCTGTAGAGCTGTCTGATTTGAGAGCAGCACATTTGACCAGATCCTGTTACGGGTGGGAATTTTCAATTGGAGTGAAAATGGGGGGAGGGGGAGAAGTGAGAAACAGCCATGGCAAAAGCATTCATACCAACTGGAGCCTGAGAACTGCCTCAGCCTCTGAAGCTTTGCAAAACTTCACGTGAAGTTCTCCCAGGTAGTTTGGGGTTCCGATTTGCTGAATGGGATAATCTTTTAATTGTTCCCTCAAATGCTTCTCCTTCCCATAGGTTTGGCTTGCCCTTTGTGTTGCACTTGGAAAAAACAATTGCTTGGGATATTCTGCAGAAGGAAATTCTGGAGAAGATGCAGTATTTCCTGCGGCCTGCAGCCTGCTTGCAGGTGAGACAAATGTCCTCTCTGGTCACCACAGGGGAGCTGTTGGATGCACAGGCTCCGTTGCTGTACCTCAGCCCTCTGTCAGCTCGTTGGCACAGGCGTATTTGAGACCTTGTACATTTGCTTTCTCATGTCAAACGTGTTCTAGGGTAAAGTCTTTGTCAGCCAGTGCTGAGAGCACTTTGCATGTGGGCAGGTTGGGTTGGAGCCCCTGAGGTGGTCTCTGCTCTCCCTATTGCAGGTTTGCCCGTTCAGCTTGCGAGTGGTCAGCGTTGTGGGCATAACATACTTGCTACCTCAGGAGGAGCGACCCCTCTGCCACCCAACAGTGGAAAGGTGAGCTGGCCCTTGGGTGCTGGGACCTTCCCAGGAGTGGGGAGAGGTGTGTTAGCTGGGAACTCGGTGTTAACCATGCAGAAATGAACGGTCCTGATGTGGATGTGTGGAATGGACTCCAGAGGCCTGAGGAGCAGGGAAGTGATGGAGCATCCTCAGGAAGCTGTGTGACAATACCTCAGTTGTGTGTCATGCCATCTGGAGTCTGTCCTCCCTGGAAATGGAGAACAGAATGAAAATATTACTCCCACTATTTTTATTTTTGTGCCTGTTACTCTTCAGAATTGTTGGTAGATGCCTGTTCCATAACAGGTATGTTGCTTTACAGAACTTGCATGCTTGGGTGAAGGCATTCGCCAGCTTTGCCAAGTTTTTTGCTGTGTGAATTCCTTTTACTCCATTGCAAACTTGGGCTGTGGGAGTGGAGGAAGGATGAAGGTCTTGTGGAGAGAAATTACATGCATGTAGAAGATAATATAGACTTTGGATTGAAAGATGGTCTGACTTCTGTCTGCTCTTCTCTGCAGGGCATTGAAGTCATGCGGACAGGGGGGAACTGCTCATGTGAAATTAGTGGTAGAATGGGACAAAGAAACTAAAGATTAGTAAGTATGGAGTAAAAAACCTCAAAGTGTGTTCACCTCACAATTGCTGCTTGCAGCTTGCTTGTGTGAACTGTGCTTCCTTCAGCAAACATGAGACTCAAACTCCACCTGTGCCCAGCCCCTGTCTGCAGGGACAGCCTGGGGAGCAAGGGGATGTGCTGGTAAATGTGGTGTCTCCCTGATGCAGCTTGTTTGTGAATACAGAAGAGGAATATATTCCAGACTCTGAAAGCGTCCGCCAGCAGAGAGAGCTTCATCATCAACCTCAGATCTGCACTTTATCTCAGTGTTTCCAACTGTACACCAAAGAGGAACAGGTAGATACAGACTGTGTACTCTGGCTTGTTCATGTGCCGCAGGAGCTCCTGCACTCTAGAGCAGCTCTTTGCTGCAAACATTGATTCCTTGTGACAGGAGAATAGATCTGTAACACAAGACTAGTTATCTGTGCTGCTAACGGAGCTCCTCTGCAGTGAGAAGGTTGTGGGAGGTCCTGCTGCTGCGTTCTTTGCTGCCCAGGTGTTGATGCAAGAACTTAGTCTTCTCTTTGGCAATTTCCTCCTTGTGAAATATTACAAATATTATAAAGGGTTACAACAATGTGGCTTCATGGGAATGTCCTGGAGCAGTTGTGTGTTCCCAAGCTTGAGCAGGGCAGGGGTGGGCTCAGGCAGCCCCCACTGAGTGGGACCCCCCCAAGCAGCAGCACAGTAACCAGTGAGCTCAGTTCGGCAGGAACGTGGCTGCTCCCCTGCTCTGGCTTTGCTCGTGGTGTGTGAGGCTGAAGAGGCAGGAGTGATGGTGTGCCACAGGCAGGCTAGAGAGAGCTCTGACCTGGCCCTTGCCTGGCACATGGAAGCCATCTGAATTCCTTTGGCAGTCTCTAATGTGCTGTGCAAAGGGCTGGTCCGGAGGTAGTCTTTGGACCCAGGACTGAACTGTAATAATTTTGGAGCCTCTCTTATTGCTTCTTTCAGAGGTGAGGGAAGAGTTTGACAGCTTAAATCTCTGTGGCTGCTGAGTTCTCTGAGCACTGGGCTGTGGAGGGAGGCTGGGGGACAGGGAGAGTCTTCAGTGTGTAACTCTGTGCTGTTGAGACTACAGAGGAAGAGGGTTCCCAGAGGGCAGTGAGGTGTCAGAGGTGACATCCAAAGTACGCCTTTCTTCTTTCTGTTCTGATGTTTTTCTGCCTTTTTTTTTTCCCTGCTTTTTTTTTTCTACTGCTGGTTTTCTTGTGAGAATACTTTTCAGGCTGCCAAGCCTCCCTGCTTTTTGCCTTGGTTTTTCCTTTTCCTTCTTCTCCCCTTCCAAGGCATTGGTATTTATAAGGCGCAAAAAAGTCATCTGCACAGCAGCACTGGCTGGATTCTGCCTTGCTGCAGGAAGTGCCTCCCGAATGAGGCACCCATGTCTCTACTTGTCACTTTGAAAAGCATCATTGGGAACCCTGCGTTTTCCGTGAGCTTGATAAATGCTGGAGTGAGATGAGGCACAGGGGTCAGTGTCTGCACTGGGCTTGGGGCAGCAGAGGAGCAGTGGTGTGGTGCAAGCTGCCTTGGAATTTGAAAACCAATACCCACTCCTGCCCATTCCTTGTAGCTTGCCCCAGATGATGCATGGCGATGCCCACACTGTAAGCAGCTGCAGCAGGGTAGCATCACACTGAGCCTCTGGACCTTACCCGATGTTCTCATCATACATCTCAAAAGGTTTAGACAGGTAAGGATGCCTGTAGTGTTGCTGCAGGACTGTTGAGTGATGTGAGTAGACCCCCCCTCTTTAGAAGCAGCCATTCTGCCCTGTGTGTTCCTCACCTGGGGTTTTCCAGGCGTGGTGGCCTTGGGCCTCTGCAGCTCATGCTCTTCTCCGTACACAGGAAGGAGACCGAAGGATGAAACTTCAGAACATGGTTAAATTTCCCTTGAGCGGCTTGGACATGACTCCTCACGTTGTGAAACGCAGCCAGAGCAGCTGGAGCCTGCCATCGCACTGGTCACCTTGGAGGAAACCTTACGGCCTCGGCAGAGATCCTGAGGACTATATCTACGATCTGTATGCTGTCTGCAACCACCATGGCACCATGCAAGGGGGACACTACACAGGCAAGTGTCCTGCTATGCTATCTATGGTGGAGCCTTTCACGGAGAAACTGGTTATATTTCTGTATGGAGTCAGAAAGGGAGTCACTGATGGAAGCAGAGTGCCATTAGTTACAGAAGGTGAAGTGAATGGAGCCACCCCACATGATGTTCTGTTCTGAGCAGTAATCTTGGACAAAGAAAGTCCTGAAATGTAAGCTGTTTATTATGTTCTGGCAGCCTCAGGCTTCTATCTTGCCAGTCAGACTGGAAGATGATGCAAGAATAAATCTGTACCTTGCATTCTCCTCCGAGTCCATTATAGCAGATAAGGTTATGTTAAATATCATACAGCAAACCTGAGAGTAGTAGGAGTGAGGGAGTCTTACAGTAATGTATTATTTCTTAGCATATTGCAAGAATTCTGTTGATGGCCAGTGGTACTGCTTCGATGACAGTGAAGTTCAGCAACTTTCTGAAAGCGAAGTCTGCAAGCAGACAGCTTACATCTTGTTCTACCAGCGACGCACAGCGATCCCCTCATGGTCTGCCAACAGCTCGGTGGCAGGTAAGCCCTGCTGGCACTGTCCAGGGGTGGCTGTAAGTTGTCTTTCATGGATAGTTTGTCCTTCAGAAGAATTTTCTACCCAGCTCTGCTTAAGCCCCAACTCTGTGTCCCAGAACTCGGCAAGGCTTGTTTGAGTCTGTGGCTGTGCATCAGGGGCCATGGGAGCCTTCCACCTCTTCTGCTAAGGCAGTTTTGGCAGGGAGGCTATGGAGATGGGGGTAGCCCCTATGCCCCCACAGGTGACTGCTCAGAGCTGCCCTTGTCAAAACCAGCACATCAAATTGTGACTCACTCCTTCCCTGTGGCAGCACTCTCAGTCCCAAGGAGGCACTGGTAGCGCACGTGTTGGTGGAATCCAGGGTGAGCTGTGGGGAGGTGCAGGCTTGGTGACCTGCCTTCAGAAAAAAAGAGATTTTTGTGGCGTTGGGGTGGTGGCTGAAACGCCTCCACTGCCTGCACGCTGGTATTCACAGCACACTGGGACAAGCGCAGTTCTGCCTTCCTATTCTGACCATAACTACTCCATAAGAGGAAAGCCCCATTCCCTTGGCAGTGTCTGGATGCTGGGGCCTTGAGGGCCGGCGCCGGGCTCCAGGTGTCTGCCAAAGCCAGAGCAGCGCAGTGTGTGCCTGAGGTACCTGACTCCCTGGCCTGCCAGGGTTCCAGCCGCGCACTGCTGAGCTGTCCCCTGCCCCGTCCTTGCAGGCTCCACGAGCTCATCGCTGTGCGAGCACTGGGTCAGCCGGCTCCCGGGCAGCAAGCAGCCCAGCATCGCCTCCGCCGCCTCCTCGCGCCGCACCTCCCTCGCCTCGCTCTCCGAGTCGGTGGAGCTGACTGGGGAAAGGAGTGAAGATGATGGTGTGTATCATTGTTGGGGGGGAAACTGGGCCACTTGTCTTCCTGTTGCAAGATCCTTACTAAAATAGCTGCAAAATCTGTGCTTGCACGGGACAGTTATTCCAGCAGCTGAGACAGGCAGGCGCTGGCTTGGTGGGAACATGGGTGGGCTTCTGTCTCATAGGAAAGATTGGAGGAGAACAGGGCAGGTACTTTAAGGAACCTTTCAAAGAAAGCAAATGCCATCAACAAAAACCTCTTGAGTCAGGGCCTTCTTGTTGTTGTGTTCTCTCTGGGTCTCATTGCATCACCTTTGCAGGGTGGCTGACACAGTGCTGACAGATTTAGCATAGGCACTAATTGCCTGCTGCTGTGCTTCTGGATGGTCCCAGGGAGCAGGGGGAGATGCAAATTCACTCATGTTCACAAGTTACTGTTCAGTTCCTGCCTTTCCCTGGTTCCTCCACACATTGCCTTGTAACTTCTGACAATGTGGAGCTTCATGGGTTAGTCAGAGCATTTGGAAGCTGGTGTGGAGATGTCCCCGCAGCAGTGCTGTGACAGCTCTCAGGCCTGGCCATGGAAGTTACACTTCTAAAATACTTATATTTTTGTGTTTTTAAATATAATTACTTCACTTGACCTAGAGGTAGGAGTCCTACTTTGCCTTTCACAAAATGCTCTGGGAAATATTCTTTAATACAGAATCATAATCCTAGCTGGTGATCTCCTTACCAGTTTCAAGGACTTTTGAAGGTGCAAACCCTGTGTTTGATCTCCTGCTGCTCAGGGATGAGAGAAGAATCTGGGTTATCAGTTAGAGGCTTCAGAGAGTTACTCCTGGGTGACCCCTAGCAAGTAACAGTTGTTGAATTCCTCATTCAGCTTTTGTGCAAGAAACTCTGCCTGCAGCCTGCATGGAGAGACACATAGTGTGGTGTGGGTGGGCTGCTTGGCTCTTGTGCAGAGATGTGGATGGGTGGGGTAAACCAGCTGCAGCCTTGGCTTCCCCACTGAGATTGTCACTTGCTTTCTCTGCAGGAGGATTTTCAACTCGACCATTTGTAAGGAGTGTCCAACGTCAGAGCTTGTCATCCAGGTCCTCTGTCACCAGCCCACTGGCAGTGAGTGAAAATGGTGTCAGGCCCTCGTGGTCACTCTCTGCAAAACTGCAGTTCCGCTCCAACTCCCCGTCACGCTTCTCTGGAGATTCCCCAGTACATACCTCTGCTTCCACCCTGGAGAAGATCGGGGAAGCTGCTGATGATAAAGTCTCCACCTCGTGCTTTGGCAGCCTGAGGAATCTCTCTAGCAGCTACTTGGAGCCCTGTGACAGCAGTCGGCGAGAGCACAGGACAGCTCGCAGAGCCCCTTTGGCTGTCATGGAAGGGGCATTCAGGGAAGAGTCCGTTGTAAGGACATCTAGCTCAGACCTTTCAGATGGGTATGGTAAAAGCTCTGTGCAGCCAGACAGGAATCACCCTGCTCTGGACCCTTTTGATAACAACAATCAAATCGCCTTTGTTGACCAGAGCGATTCTGTGGACAACTCCCCAGTGAAGGAGGTGAAAGCCCCAGGTGGGATGGGGCTGGCTGCAGAGAAGGCACATGACACCCCTAAGAAGGGTCACAGCTCCAAAGGAGCTTCTGAGCCAGACAAAAGTTTGAGGAAGGGAAGGACAGTCTTAGCTACCCAAGAGACCAAAGTCTCTCACTCTTCTCCTCCACTGAAGAGTTCTCAGAAAGCTTCCCGGTCTAGAAGTAAGACAGACTCTTCTAGGGTCAGCGGGCGACACGGGTCTCCTGCTCCCACTCAGGCTAGGAAGGACCACAGCACGAAACCCCTGGAGGCATCTGTCCCATCAGCTCAACAGAAGCAGAAGTCAGGTTCTTCTCCATCCTCCACAGCTGCCAAGAAAACCCCATCAGGCTCATTGACTAAGGGCTCTTCATCTGGGAAGAGCCGGACTTCCGACCGCAGCCTCAGCAGGGAGGGCTCCAAGATCAGTCTGGGGTCGGATAAAACGAGCGTTACCAGCAGCTCGAGAACGAGCTCCCCGCGGATCAGCCACTCCAGGAGTGACAGCAGGGCCGTGGACAGCAAGCACGTGCGCAGCTCCTCCATGGCCAACCTGCGGTCTCCAAACGTTGGGGCGCGGTCTGGGTTGAAGAGGGACAGCAAGTCCGAAGAGAAGGGTTTGTCTTTCTTTAAATCAGCCTTAAGGCAGAAGGAGACACGGAGGTCGGCAGACCTGGGGAAGACAACAATGCTTTCAAAAAAGACAGGGAGTGTCAGTTCCAAGTCAGGCAGTAAAAATGTGCTGGAGGACAAACCAGAGAAAGGTGGTGTCCCACCAGCCTCTCAAACCAATGCCAACATTACTACAAAAGAAAAACTTGTCTCAAAAGATGCCACATCTAACAAACATTCTCTGCTATCCAGTCGCAAGTCCAAGTCTTCCCAGCTAGATCCCGGAGTCCAGTCTCCTCCTTCCAGTGGCAAGCAGTCTGCTGACAAGCCGCTGAAAAAATTACCTTCCAGCATGCAGGTGTCTGTACGGCCTTCTCTGGAACCTCAGTGAAATGCTGCAATCCAGGTGTCTTTTCTTCTGCTGAGAAGCTAATTTATTCTGAGCTCTTGTTTTTTTGTTCATGTGCCTAATGTATGTTTTGAGGAGAAGTTAACTGCAAGTAGTTAAAGCGCCTTTGATTCTGCCATCAAACCAAATAGCCACAGGCAGCCAGCACTGGTGCAAGTAGCCTAGCTGGAGTCGTTGTTGAACATGAATGCAGCTGTCCCATAGCACTTGTACAGGAGTCTCTGTGGAAAGTGCAACAGCTTTCTTCAGATTTGAGGGTTGGAATCTGACCCCCAGTTGTACTGACACTGGTATGCTTTGTAGAGCTGTGAACTGATATTCCTTTGGTCTTGTTCCGAGTGGGCTGTGTCCACGCTGGTGTATGGCCTTGAGCTGTGGAGGATGCGAAGGAAACTGGAGAGACTGTCGCTTCTTTCTGCTCTCAACTCTCTCTCCCTGCTCCCCTCCATTTTCAAGCTTTCTAAAGGGCAATATTTCAACACTAATGTTGTTTCTCAGGTATATACTCAGCCAGTATAGGAGGGACTAGCATTAGTGATGGACAGAAAGGTACCTGTGTGTCTCTGTGCGCGTGTCTGTGTAATAGATTTAATTTTTGCATTCCAACAGCAGGAAGTTTGAAATGTAACCTGCAGTTTTTGTTGCTATGTCTATGAAGAGTTTTGCTTTGTCCATACCTAAGGCAACCTCTACTCTGTCCTGTTTAACTACTTTCTTCTGAAATGCTCTGCTAAACAACAGAAGAAATCCCTGGGCAGCAGCTCGTGGCCAGCTCGTCCTGTGGAAGCAGTGCTATAGGAGAGCTGTGTCCGCACACCTGGGTGGCCGTGAAGCTGTCGGGATGCCCCTGTTCAAACTCCTGGGAAGCATTTCCTAATGTGCTCAGACCCTTACCATAGTGGTGTAATTAAGCCCCCATTATCTCTAGGGGTGATATTTAGATCAAGTGTCATCCTGCCCTCTCTGAGCATGCTTTGACAGGCCCCTTTGTGTGGGTTGGCAGGGCTGTACCAAAACCCCCCGAGCAGTTTTCCTGTTCTCCAGAGCGCTGTACGTTCTTCCCTCTGGCACGCTTGTCCCTTCCCCGTGGGTCTGGCTGCCACGTGTCCCTCAGTGGAAGGTTCCCCTTCTTGTTTGGACGACAGCCTCCATCAGGGTCAAAACACTACATCTACTGATGTCTTTGTTTACATGCCCTTCTTACAGGGGAGATTCCTCAAGTTCTGTAAGGTTCTTCTTAAGGTGGATTTCTTAAGTCCTTTTACATATATGTGGTGTAATCTTTTTTTTAAAATTCCATGAGTTTTTATTGTTGTACTGCATATCCTTTATGTCCACAGCCTGTTGTGTAGGTTGTGACAAGCTGGGGCAATGTGCTGGGCATGCTCTCTGCTGGGCGAGGTCTGTGCCTGTCCAGTCCAATAGCAGAGCTTCTCTGGGCATAGCTTGGGGCCAGCCACATGTGTGCTCTGTCCCATCAGCATAACAACCTGGCCTGTGCCACCTCCCTTGCTGAGGTGCTGCTCGCCGTGCAGGCAGTCTTGCCCCCCGGTCTGCTGGGCACCTTGTTGCTCTGTGATCACTTTTCTGCTCACCACACACCTGCAGCAAGCTTGGGAGGGAAGGGCTGGGGGTAGCTGGCTCCTCAGAGCGTGTGTGGGGCTGAGCTGGGGTCTGTGTGTGAGGATGAGCCCACCTGCGATGTGACCCTTGCAGTGTCCTGGTGATGTCCTGCTGCATCCCCTTCACGTGGCCCAGCAGTGCCCACAGCCTGCACATGTAATGCCCTGGCTGTTCCAACCCTATTGTGACCATCCCCTCAGTGCAGTCCTGTGCCCGGGCATTGTTTCAGTCTCATTTATTGCAGCAACAAGAAGCAAAGATTGCATTGCTTGCTTCTGAAATGTATGACTTGGATTATTCTTGGATTATTTTCTGTTACATCCAGCAGAGCAGATAAGACTTGCTTGACATTGCAGTACTTAAATTACTCCCTGAAATGTTGATGTTGAAGTATTTGTTTAAGGTTTTATCTGTATTAAGGTCTTACACTGTCTTGGCTCTTCTCTTGTAACAACTCTTCTAGCAAGAATGTAATTCCAGTGGCTCATGCTGGCTCGGTTTGGGATCTTTTAATAGACAGAACTACTCTCTGTGCATTTTACCATGGACATTTGTGAAAGGTTATTTTTATCAAATGACATTTTCTTCTCATGCCATCACTCACTGAAGGAGTTTAAACTGGAAGCTGGTGTGTGGGTTTTGAGGTGGTTTTGCTCCTGTGCTGCATGCCTGAAGGGAATTTGAAGCCATGTCCAAATCTGTGTTTTAGCTGAACACCAGTTCAATGTTTGTATCTGGAGCAAGAGAATGGTCCTTGGAGCTCCCATTTGGGCAGAAGGGAGATGGAGGTCCTGGTATTCCAGCAGCTGATAAAAGTAGTTGAACCTCTGCAATCCCATGAGATGCAATCTCACTCTGCACATTCTCCATAATTCCTGATGTTAACTGCTGCCAGCTCCAGCCCTGTCTGCTCTCTTTATGCCGCCAAACTGGATTTCTCTGTCCCTCTGGGAACAGCAGCTCTGGTGCACAGGCTCCTTGCTCTGCAGGGGAGTGTGGTAGGCAGGAGGGGCTGCACTGACTGTACCCTCATCTCTGAGTGGGTGGGATGCTGCTCCTCTCTGGTGGGTTTTCTGCTCAGGAGGGCTTGGCTTGGGGTGTCCTCAGGCAAAATGGTTTGACTTACAAGGGTGCACCAGAGTTCATGTGGAACATAAGACACAGCCCAGGCAAAAGGCCACAGCGTGTGCGTGCAGTCTCTGGGCAGCGCGGTCCCTGCTCCGTGTCTGTGTCCGCTCCGTGTCAGGGCACTTGGGAACACTGCTGCTCGTGTCACCCCGCACCTCTGCTTGTTGGTGTCACACATCTTCAGTAGGAAATGAGCTTCCTTGCACAGGAGAGGGTTGGAAGGTCTGGGTCTGGGAAATGCTGTTCACTGGGAGTGTTAATCAGAGCCTTGTTGCTGTTACAGTCATGATTCCATCGATGAAGTAGGAGAAATGTTTCTGAAATGGAATGTAGGTTATTACAGGCCCTACTTAAAGGGATTTGGGGAAAAATCATCAGTCTTCTCTCCTTGCTTTAAAGCAGACTTACCTCTTGTCCCTTTCATGTGTAGGAACTCCTGTCCATGGTATTGTGTTGTCCAGCTGCCAGGATGTGGCATGGTACCAGGGAACACTCGAGAGAGGGATCTGCCAAGTCCTAGATGCCAACACCACCGTGGCTTTGCATATGGATCCTTCAAGCAGCAATGGCTTGAGGCTATTCTGGAGCAGCTGCATGCACATGGTCATCTCTTAAAGTTCTGTTGGCCATCAGAAGCACTCATGGCTGTGAGGGAGGTGGGCTCTGCCATCTCCTAGAGGCCACTGGTGCCCAGGGACCTCCACCTCCCCTGGGTGGTGGCATGTGGGTCCTGTAGGGGCATCTGAGTGGGATGGGAATTCCTGCTGCCAGGTCTGCCCTGCCAGTCCTGCCCAGCCTGTCTGGGGATGGCAGGGTCTGGGATCCTCCTGCCAAGGACTTGGAAGGAAAGGTGTACAGGGTGGCCTCATGGTGATGGGAAATGCCTGGAAAGGGGGAAGGCCCAGCAGTGTCCCTGCTCCCAAACGTGAGCTCCAAGGCAAAGCAGGCTTTCAGGCAGTGTGTTTCCAATCGGCTTTGGGTTGGAGTCGCCTGTGCCAGTGTGTGACTTGTGTTTCACCACACGTCCCTAGTCTGCCACTTGCTCCTGCTCCTGGAACTGGCCCTCTGGGTTCAGGAGAGCAGCGCCTTCATTCCAGTGCTCGATTCCTACAGGAGTCACCTAGAGACTTTTTTTTACCCTTTTTGGGCTGTGTCTTTTGGATAGTGTTTAGTAGTATTCAAGTTATAAGCACATTTTCAATGACGTGTATTGAAGAGGCACCTTTTATTTGTATTAATCACATTTGATAGACAATTTGGTGCCTGCAGTTCCCTGTAACTTGTGTCTCACTTTGCGTGTGTAAATTGTTAACCCTTTCAGACTTATCAAATATGGATTAATAAAAACAAGATGCTTAGGATAGAAAGCTAGCAGCTTAATTGCACTTCTCCCACTGCAAGTGCCCTCATCCGCCGTCGCTGCAGGGGTTTTGCTTTCTGAAGCCGAAACTTGAGCATGACCCACCATTTTTCTTGGTGCAAGGCAGCTTGCATGGCCGTGCTGTCCCTGATGCATGTCCCTACTAACTATGCAAGCCTCTAGCCCAGCCGTGGCTCCGGAGCACCGCTTGGAGTCTGCGCTGCTGCCTCGTGGTGCAGCTGCTGCTGGCACACAGGAGCATGTCCCTGGGTTCCTGCTTCCTTTGCACATCTTTGACTCTTTCCTTTGCAGGATTCTGCGTTACTGACAAGGCTGGAGCGTAACCTAAGGTTAGAGGGATCGGAGCAGGGAAATGAGAACAAACTGACTTCTATTTTGTGTTGTTTTTCCTTTTGTTAGCAGGGCGACCTGCTCAGGGTTGTGTGTGTGGCCTGCCATTCTGGGTAATGCAAGGGCACGCCTGCACTGTCAGGAGGGGCAGGCAGGCGCCCGGAGCCGTGCGGGCACTCAGAGCTGCCGCGGGTGTCCGTGTGAGGGGAGCGGTTCCCAGCTGTCCTTGTGCTGCCCATGCTGGTCTTGGGGCTTTGCCTGCCTTCCTGGGGGAGCCCCGGCTGCCCGTGGGGGTAGCTGGGCTGCTTGTCCGTGCTCCAGAACCCTGTGGTGTTGGGGTTTGAGCCGTGTCCTGCTGGACAGCACGTCCCCTGGGGCAGCTGTGTGTGCCACATGGCCAGGGCAGCTGGCGAGGGCTGGCCTGGGCTTCGTGCAGGTCCCAGGACTCCTCCTGGTTCTTGGCCCCGCAGCTTCGGTGCCTTCCCCTCGGTCAGCCGGCATGGAGAGGGTTTGGAAACAACATTCCAAATAATTTTACTGTTGGGTGTTGGTTTTTTTTTTTTGGTTTGGTTTGGGTTTTTTTGAATCTTTTGTCATTTGCCTACTAATCCAAAAGAATTTGGCAGTATCTAATGATACCTGTGGAGGGAACTGAAATTTAGTTTTAATCTGTGGTGAGATGAAAGTCCTACATGGTTTTCTCAACAAAAGCACCGTAAAGCAGTTAATATTAAGAGCTTTATTTTGTAAAAGAAAAGCACCTGAAGACTTCTACAATGTCTGTGTTAGGTCTAAAGGCTTAGGGACTCTTCTATTTTTTTAAAGATGATAGCACTCAATTTATCTGCAACTAGTGTTTTTTAAAAGACACAGATTAAAACTAAGTGTAACCACCAGTCCCGGCTCACTCAGCCCTGCAGCGCACACACGCCGGCCTCAGGCTCGTGTGGGATTTGTGAGTGCAATAAACCCTTTTGGAGGTGCTACATTGCCTTGGGTAGGGTAACACAAGGGAATCCAGGCCACAAGTGGCTCCATTATTGTCCTGTGGCCTTCCAAGTATGAATTTGTACAGATTTGCTCACCACCTGTGCCTCACCATTGGTTAAAATTGAATTTTAAGTCCTGTTGCAAATGCAGTTTCTCTTCTGGACACAATGTCAGATTTTACACTGGAATATCTACAGTTCTCAAACTGCATGTCACATCACTGTACCTGGTACAGGGACGTGGGGCTTTCCCACACCTTTGATATTCTCCTGTGTATTTTAATGTTTTTGACCTGTACAGTAATTGGAAAGCAGGCTGTCTTTACTTGGGGTTGAACATTGTACCATAAATTTTAAATTATTTGAGGACAACTGCATGAGACTGTGTCAATGCCTTTTATTATTTATTTGTATGTTTTATTATTCAAGGTGTATGCACTTTTAATATGCAGAATTTATATTTTTATGTTAAAAATCATTTTCTTTCAGAAAGAAGAGTTTGAATATGAGGAATTGGAATTAAGTGCAAAAAGGGGAATATGTAATAAAATACAATAAATTTATTACTAGGCATCCTGCCTGAGTGAGCATTTTTCCAGGCTGCAGGCTTCAGCCTTGCTGTGTTCCTGCCGTGCCTGCTCCGGGCCCAGGATGGGGGCATGGGCTTGGGAACTTCCCCGTGTGCCCCAGGGCTCCTTTGGGGAAACCAAACCCAGAGGCCTGGTTTTGGGCACAGACCCTGTGTGCTGGGGAGGGGAGGCACAGGCTCCTGCTTCTCCTGTGTTGTTCCTGATGCTTCTCTCTCCACAGAACATCAGTCCAGGTCCTGCGGTGCTCAGCCACGGTCCTGAGAGTGGGTGTGGGACCTGCACCCAAGCCCTTGTGCTGGTGAGTCTGGTCCGTGAGCCCCAGGGCAGGGGGATGTGATCTGGTTCCTCTTTGGAATGTGAGGGCTCACACCTGCTCTGGCAGAGGTTGGAGTCTTCCCTGGCCACCCATCCATGCCTCATGTCAGGGCTCAGCCCCCCACGTGAAGGGGCCTGGGGGCTTCTCAGCACCAGGGCAGTCCCCTGCCACCCCCAGCCCCATCCATGCCCTCTGCCACCCACAGCCGTGATACCAAGCTCCAGACAGGAGGGACACATGGACCCAGGTCCTATGGCAATTGGGGCCAGGAGACCCCCAGCCAGATCCCCACACCTCCAAGGAGACTCTCAGGCCACCCCTGCCTACCACATGGGCAAAGGTATTGAGGGCAGGGGTGGCCTGAGGGGCTTCTGCCTGTTCTCTTAGTGCCATCACCAGACGCTGGAGGCTTGAAGCTCCTCCAGCTCTGTCCTAATTAAAGACTATTTTTCCTTCAGCAGGGTGTGCAGCGGTGGCTTCAGACACGGAGGAGAGTGTGGCTGCCAGATGGGAATGTGGATGGGCTGCTCCTGCTGCTACCCCCCTCAGCCCAGCAAGGATGAGGATGGAGCAAGGCAGAAGGGGAGGACAGGCTGCTGCTCCTGGGTGCTGAACGAAAAACCTCTGTCCTTGGTGGATTGTTCCCAAGTGACCCAGTCCCTGGGCTGGGAGAGCTGCTCCAGCTGCTACAGCTGCAGGCACCAGGCCCTGCTGGGCTGCCCAGTCTCAGGGCAAAGGGGCACGGAAGGCTTTAGTGATCCAGTGTGTCCATGCCCCTTCGGCGCTCACCACAGTGGAAGTTGTCAGTGAATCCCCCTCGTTCCCCAAATCTCCAGGTCGCTTGTCCTGATCTCCCCTTGCCTGGCGGTGGTTGCAGAAATGGTGATGTTGGTGTGTTTATCAACAGCTGTGCTGCATTCACCCCTTGCCCACACAGGTCTCAGGGCCTTTTTTTTTTCATGGGCCCTGCCAGTCCCTGCCATGCAGCCTTGGTCTGTGTTTCCATCCATCCTGCTGGGAATGGTGAGCTGGAGCTGAGCCCCTGGGCACTGGGCCGAGGAGCTGGTTGGTGCCCTGGCCAGTCACGCACACGAGTCCCACCCCTACCGTGTACCAGAGCACTGCTTCACATCTTGTGTAGAAATGGGGATGGCAGATGTCATATTAAATCATGGGGTCATCATTTATTTATAGGTGATTACATTAAAGAGAGATTAATATAGCCAAAGGCTTTGCAGAATTAGAGTTAATGTACTTGTGTTTATTATATTTGCCAACATTTCTCCAATCCAGCTGGGTTTTTCTGGCCACAGGATTTAACAGAGAGCCTACTGCCATCCACCAGCCTGCCTGGGAGGGGGGTGAGAGGTCCATGGAAAACACTTGAGAACTTTGATCTTTGAGTGATCAATTCTATTTCCTCCCACTTTCTGAGGGTCTGTGGCAGGTGCTCGGTGCATGGGCAGGACAGGACTGGGCAATGCTTAGTGGGGTCAGGAGGGGAGCCCAGGGTTGGGGCTCCCAGATGTCACTCCTGGGCCAGGATTATGCTATGCTTAACTGGGATTAGATTACTGCAGAGTTGGGCACGGGTTTCTGACACCCTGAGTAGCACTGGTGGGGGGGTGCCAGGTGTTCCCTTGGTCCCTGTGCCCCCAGAGCGTGGTCTGGGGCTGGCAGTCACCTGTCCTATGGGCTGTACGTTGCCTGCTGCCAGCTCAGGGGGCACCAGCAGAGCTCCCCTGCTGATGATGAACCAGAGGAGCCAAGAATGCCCTGTGTTTGGCTGGAGTAGCCAAACCACATGGGAATGGTTACTGGTTGTGCCAGCCAGGACTGAGGGTGTATAGTGTGGATGTGCAAGTCCCTGCTGCTGCCTGGTGGGACACGTGCCTGCCTCTGAGAGCCAGAACAAAACTCAAGCTTTGGGAGGCTGTCAATAAATTGTAACACATTAGGCACTGTCACCCCCTACCCCTGGATGCTTAAATTTTGCTCTAATTGGAGTATTGCTTTTCCTTCCTCAGCACTTTTTCCCCTCGGCCAGGTATCGATCCTGGCTCTGTGGGGATCTGGCTAACAGTTGGCAATTTATGGGAACATTAAACTAGTCCATCGCTGAGCAAAAACCCAGCTTTTAATAAGAAATGGTGACATCAGCCTCTGGCTGATTCCAAGGTGGATTTACCATTTTACAGTGGGTCCTCAGGTCGGGGGCACAGGGGCTGTTGGGGGAAGGGGACCATTAGAAGCCTCGTGGGCTGGGCCACCTTGTGGGCAGGGGTGGCCTGAGGGGCTTTTGAAGATGTGGGGGGGTCTCTTTTCTGGTCTGTGCCCCTTCAATCTGGTTGAGGGTATGGCTGGGGTCCCCTGACTCCACAGGACCTGGGTCTGTAATATGTCCCCGTCTGCCTGGAGCTTGGTCTCACTGCTGTAGGTGACAGGAGCTGGTGGGCAGCAGGCTGGGCTGGGGCAGGGGGTGGTAGGAGACTGCTGGCAGTGGAGGGCTCTGCTGCTGGGCAACCTCCCCAACTCTTTCACGTGTCCTCGCTCCAGCTCCCCCAGCCCCTTTGCCGCTCTCTGGTGATGGATGCTGGTGGCTTTGCGGATTGAGGCCGGTTGTGGATTCCTGGTGGGTCTTTACCCGTTGGTGCGTTCCTGCAGGTTTGGGGGCGTGGGGTCCCTGGGGAGCAGGTCCCTGGGATTAGGCACCTGGCACTCTCAGCCCAGCTCCAGCCCCGCGAGGCGCTCCTGAGCATCCCGTTACTCCCAGCGCAGCCACCCCTCTCTCGCAGCCTGCAGACGGACGCACTGTCTGTGTCACGCAGCGCCAGGGCGTGTTGTGTTGGGTGTCCCGGTGCTGTTACAGCTGCTCTCCCCGCCATTTGCTGCCGTCTAATTGTGGTTTTATTGAAATGAGTCTAGATTGTCTGGGAATACATTAGCTCGCTGTCTCCCTGTGGCTCGCACTCCGTATGGATGTGAGTGCTCCGCAGTCGGGAGCACTCGCGCTCCCGTTTTTAATCTTGCGGAACCGGCTCCCTGGAGAACGCGTGCATTTCCTAACAGCCTTAATGAGTTTCCAGAGCTGGGGTCAGATTGTCTTGGCAGTGGTAATGGGGGGCCGGGGGGGCTCGCCCAGCGCCGCTCCACAGCTCTGTGCTCCAGACTGTAAATAAAGCCGTGTCCGCTGGTGCTACTGTGAATCCCTTTGCTTCTTTAACAGGCAGAGTGTGCACACTGCAAAGCAGTTCCTGGAGCCCCTATGACAGTCTTTAAGCGTTTTAATATTTTGCGAATGATTTATTGAGGGTAACGAGCAGATGATAGACTGCATTTCAAGGTGTGGATTATCTATTAGAGCTCATGTTGAAGGCATCTGTGCTGGCAGGCTGCTGCCGAGCAAGGCAAGTACAACCGATCTGCTGTGTTACAGGAGGGGTCAGCACCTCCTGCCACAGCTTGGACATAACCCAGCGCCCCGCTCGCTGCTCTGGTGACATCGGTAAATACCTGCCCCTGGCCGGGTGGCGCCGATCCTGCCCATGGAATCAGAGTTCCAGTCATGCCTGGTTAGGAGGAGCTTGGTGGCGGTTCCCCCCGGTGCCAGATGGGTTCATGGGCTGTGACATCACCTCTGCGGAGCCCCTGGTCTCGGGGAGGGAGGTGGGCAGGTGCTTCACCGCTTTATGAAGTGATTTGTATTGTGCGGCCGGTCGTGCCACGGGTGCTTCCCCACCCCGTGCATCCTGGTGGGCTCTACAGTCCCAAGGAAGGGGGGACACGAAGCTCTTTGCCCTCCACAGTGCTGGCTTTGACCCTCTTTCACATCTTTCGCAGTTGGTGCTGTCTGTCCCAGTGTGGCACAGCCAAGTTCGGGCCAAGAGGGGGCCCTGTGGGCTCAGGGTGACGGTGACTGGGACACTGTCCCCTGGGTACCCCTTGCTCTGCTGGGGGGCGGCCGCCACTGCAGGGAGGGCAGGAGCTGCCCTATTGCTGTGCTGGCTTCGTTACAGTGAGATTAATGCTGGTTATTGGGAGTTTTTATCACCTCAATGTTTCCTCTCAGCTCCTGAAACCAGCTTCAGCCCGGATTTATTACCTGGCAAATAAATACAAGTGCAGGTTTATTTTGCCTCGTTGTTCGTCAGAAAGGAATGAAAATGTAAGCAAAATATTAAAAATAAAATAGACTCAGTTTTTCTTTAATTGACCTTTGATTTTTAACGTAATACCTTCCCCGTGTTGCTGCTTCAGCCTTTAATTTCTCTCAGTGAAGTGGCTGTGTTCAATGATTCATTCTGTCCTGAGGCAAAGCACACACTGTAATTGGTTTTTAACTTCCTGGAATGTCAGAGCCAGGATTGAAATTTTACGTATCACACCACCAATTCAATACTGGCTTTAATAATAATGTTGCAGAAAGGAAAGCAGATTTACAGCTGTAGAAAAATGTAATCAAATTTTGAGCCTGAATGCAGTAAGTCCAAATGCTAGTTTTCATTTGGAAACTTGTTAGATAAATGTGACATCACCTGAGTGGTTCCCAGCTCATTTCTGCCTTTCCGTGCCGCAGCCGGGGGAGCTTGGAGGGCTGGGAAAACGCGGGGAGCCGCGGGTCCGCTGCTGCTGGCGCTGCCCCGCGGAGGGGCCGCTGGCTGCACCGGTGTACAGGTGCCCCTCGTCAGTCCCTGGGACAGGCCGGGGGAAGCACGGCGCCGGAGCCCCTCGCGATGGCATCGGCCCGAGGTCCGGCCGGGGGAGCCGCGCTGCCGCCGGGGCTGTGCCGGCCCGGGCCGGGCACCGCGCGGGGCCGCTCCGCCGGCCGCGGGCTGCTGGGGGAAACACCCCACAGCACTGCAGACACCAAACACGCCATCGATTTTGGCCAATTAATGTCTGATAAAAACTAATAACCCTCCTCTCCCTTTCTTATTACCGACTGACCTCCAGCGATCCATTAGTCTAACAAATGATATGCGAACGTTCAGCATGGCTAATGACTCTGGATTAAACCCACTGACACCTAATTCATCAGCGTGCCCGCACCGCTGTGCCCAGTGTGCCGCATTCTCCATCACCACCGCGTTCCCACAGCACCCGTCAGCGTGTCCCTGGCACCCCGCATGGAGCTGGGCACCGTGGCCCCGTGTCTCCTCCGTGCTGTGCCCAGAGCCGCCGGTGCCGGGCCGGGCCCGCAGCCCCGCGGTGCTTGGTCCCGGTGCCACGAGCCCGTCGGCCGCAGGCTCTGTGCATCGCCCCGCTCCAGCGCCCACCCTGCTGCCCGCAGCGCTGCGCTCCCTGCCCTCTGCTAGGGTGTCCTAAAAAGCTAACTGAGCTGAAATTATTTTCTTTCCTTGAAAAAGCCTTTAAATAATGTATTGCCCTCACTTGCTGTTACTAAGTGTTTTGAAAATCCAGGGAAACTTTTCCTTCTCACTTGTGTGTAGCACGTTTGTTGTAGGGTGTGAATTACCCTTGGGAGGATCATTGGAAATTCCATCTCAAGGCCAGTGCCCTGGCCGAGGGTGTGGCTGTACCTGTGCCCCTAGGTGCATCCCCTGTGGGGAGCAGGAGCCCAGGCTGAAATCCAGCCCAGGGCACTTCAGAGGAGCTGTTTCCCACCCACCCGGGTGCCCACGGTCCTGGCCAGCCCCACAGCTCCTATCCTGCTTTTGGATGGCAGCAAATTGCAGTGAAATTGGAACCAGTGCAATCAAGCCATGAAAACACCTGCAGCAGTGAGGGAAGAATTTTCATTCCTGTACCAGTATTGGATGGATCATGATGTACTCTGTGAGATTTGAAATATTATAACCAAAATATGCCCTGTGTTTCCCAGTCTATCAGGGCTCCAGTGCTCATGTCTTGTTACATGGTGCTCCCTCAGGCTGGTGTTCCTGGTCCATTGGATGGAGCTCATGGATTTGAGCCGCCTTCCCTGTCTGGCTGAGCAGCCAAACTCATTTGCTACCTGAATTTCACAAGAAAGTGAACTCTCTCCAAAGAGTTAAGAAAGGTGTCGGACTGGGTAAACGCTGGACCTGTTAGAAACTCTTCCATAAAGTTCCTCCCAGACATTGCTCTTTTCCCTGCAGTGACAGAATTTTTGAGTCATGTTTCCATGTGTCCCTCCCAGCAGCACCGCTCCCCTGGCCCACCCAGTGCAGGGTGACGACTTTGGGAAGCCCCAGCAAGGTGATGGCACTTCCTGGGGGCTTGTGGTCCCCCAAACTGGAGGGCAGGAGTGTCTTGCTGCTTGCAGGGCTAGGGCTGGCTGGGTACGTGCTGTCTCCAGCCTGCCACTGCTGCCAGGAGAGCGTAACACATCCCGGGCTGCTTTGCGTGGTTGGCCTCTGTCAAGCTGCTGCTGTGCACACGCTGGCACAGCCCCAGGCTCTGTGTGCTCCCCGGAGTAGGAGTCTCCATGCTGGCTGCTCCGGGGCACATCTCTCCTTGGAGCTGCTCGCGTGATCGTCCTCTCGTCCCTCCTCCCCAGTGCACTCCTACTTTGAGAATTCAGCCTCAAGCCTCTCACTTTAAGGGACTGTTTAATTTTTAAACCCTTGTTACCAGAGCTGGCAGGTGGCAGGGTCTGAGTGGGATTTGGGGAGCCACAGGAAAGAGACGGAAGGTGAGAGAAGGGGGGAGCTGCTCACTGGTGGCCTCTGTCCCCTGACACAGTGGGTTCTGTTCTCACTGACTTAGGACAAGGCAGCAAAAGAGCCTACTTTGCAGAAACTGAGAAAAACCCCACTGGGCAAATATTTTTCATGAGGCTTGCAACATTCTGTCTTGGCTTGATGCATTTCACCCAACTCAGCCCAAGATCAAGCCACTGAAAATAAACCTAATGTCTTTGGAAGGAGATGGAAAACAGCAGGAATGTGACAGAGCTCCCACCCTTAGGCCAGTGCTGGCAGGGCACTGGTGATACCCTGATGGGGTCACCCTCTGCCATGCTGCTGCCAGGTCCTGCTGCCACAGCCCTGTGGCTCCTGAGCTCCCAGCCTGGCTTTCTGGAGTGGAGGGCTCTGGAGTGGCCTCCAGGGGCTGAGGGGAAAAGCTCCCAGCCCTGTTTGCAGTAAAAAAGCTGAACAGCCCCAGAGACAGTGGGGAGAAGGTTGAGAAGGGCCCCGTGGTCTTGCTCCCATCTGACAGCACTCCATCACCCTGGCATGTGCCTGGCAGCTCTGGCTGGCTGCTGGGAAGATTGGGCTCGTGGATTGTTCCTCCCAACCAGCTGCCAGTGCTGGCAGCAGCATGGCACCAACTCCAGCTTCAGCCCAGCTCCTTCCTGCAGAGCTCGTGCAGGAGCCCCGGCCTCACTGGTGCTCTCGGCAGTGCCGGCTGAGCCGGGTGCTGCAGCACCGGGGCCAGTCCCTATTGATTTCCGTGGTTGCTAATGGTCTTTTTCATACAATAAGAGGCTTTTGTGGGAAGAACTTAATCCAGTCCTATCACTGGGTGAAATTGTACTGCTCACTGCTCAGATTTCCAGGACGTGAGCTACTATAATAGCAGAGGGAGTTTTATCTAATACATTTAATGCTCCAATATTTTTATGGCATGACAGGTCCTAATTGCACTGCTGCAGTACCAGAAGTGCGAGAGGCCATGGGTCTGCTGGGTGTGAGGGAGCTGTGCTGGCGCATGGTGGCTTGTGGGCACCTTGGCAGCGTGACTGTCACTGTCACCAGTTGCTGTGCTGAGCCCCAGTGTAGCCCCCAACGCAGCTTATTGAGGTGATGATGAGGCTGGTGCTGGAGATGATGGAAATGCAGGGAACAGGAACTTGGTGTTCCCCAGGGGCATTTTTTTGTCTTTCTGCTCTGCAGCAGTGCTGTTCTTGCTGCTGAACAGTTGGGTTGGGGCCAGGGGCAAAGCCTTGTGTCAGGCAGGGGTGACAGAGGTGACACCTCTTGGGACAAGGGGTGCCAGAAAGGGTCAGGTCCTGTGCGCTTCAGGATGTGCTCTCCTGCAGGGCAGGCAGGGCATGCTCAGGGCAGGCAGGGCGTGCTGACAGGGCAATGCAGATGTTCCTGTGTGGCAGGACACACTCACCTTGCCATGCATGTTGGCATGTGCCAGCCCAAACCTTTGCCAGCTGTGCTCGAAGCAGCTGGGCCCAGCTCTCTCCCTGTGGCTGGGAGCAGAGCTCGGGGCTTGGATTGTGCAGGGGTGGAGGTGTGTTCTGCCTTTGAGCTAAGTGTGCAGAGATGTCTAATGGACTGTGATGGCCAGGATCAAAGGTTAGGAAATTTCTCAGTGTAACTTATGTAAATGAGGACTAATGAGGTTTTCATGATTACCTTTAATTAGCTTCTCCACAAGTAGCAGTGGTTTATACGGCGTGAGCCAGGACGGGTGGCACACGCAGGTATCTGTGCAGCCAAGCACCTTCGTTAAAAACATTTTTAAAATATGAACCTGAAAGATGCAAATTATCTATTAAACACTCTAGAAGAAGGTTTCAAGTGGGAAAAAAAGGAGCAAGGAAAGCAGCAGCTCTGCAAGCCCTCCAGGACTGTGGTGCACAGAGCAGCAGGGTTGGCTGTGCCACACGTGCCAGTTATGCCTCAGGGGACAAGTCTGTCCTCGAGGCTGTGGGGGACACGGCTGTCCCCATGGGACAATGGCTGTCCCACATGGACGAGTCTGGGGTGGCCCCAAGCAGGCAGCCATGGCCAGTGTCTGGTGAGGACATCCTTCTGGCTGGGATCCTGTGGTCACAGGGGATTTTCAGAGAATGCTCCATCAGTGTGTCCCCTCTTTCCCTGCCCCATCTAACCCTGGCAGCATCGCCTTCTGCTCTGCTCATGCCGTGCAGAGCATGGTGAGGATGAAGGGAAACGTGCCAGGTCTGAGCTGCACCGGGCTGAGGGGGTGAGCTGTGTTGGGTGCTGGGCGTGTGCCAAGCACAGTGTGGGTGCTGGGTGCTGCTGCAGGGTCCTGGGCAGCCTGGCCCTAAGAGAAGGGTTTAAATGAGGGTCAGAAGTGGCTCCCCTTGGAGCTTCCCTCTTGATCCTGAAGAGCTGGAGCATGGTGTCGGGTGGGAGGAGAACATATACGAAGAGACAGCGGAGTGAGTGAGTGAGATGGCTCGGACAACTGCATCCAATTAGCCTGACATTAATCCTGGGCAAACATGTGGAAAAATTTCTGCTAAATTCAATTAATGGGAGAATTAGAGCCTGGGAATATAAATTCATGCCTGTCAGCGTGGTTGAGCAGAAGTAGGTCTTGTCAAACCGACCTGATTTCATTCTTTGATGAAGTTCTGAGTTAGGTGGTGGCACAGAAATGGCCTTTTTCCCTCAGTGCCACAATGCCCTGGGGAAAAAGTGAGGAAAATGGATTAGAATGCAGGACTGAGGAACTGGGAGGGAAAGTCCTGTTCTGCAGCTGGGTGGCGATGGCAGTGTCTTCCTGGGGAGCTGTGTCCCGGTCCAGGTGTGAGACCAGTGGTGCTGTGGGGCAGGAACACTCGGTGCTTGGGCAGTGTGAGTGGAGGAGAGACACAAGCACTGCTCCTGCAGCTCTGGGCAGGGACTCACCCAGCTGGCATGGGAGCAAGCACTCCCCTCCCCACAGCACTGGCTCTCTGGGGAACACATGTGTGTGCAGAAAACATCAAGTTTGCTTGATTTATTCAAACTATTATGTCAAAATGATTCCGAGTGCGGCGAAAGCAGCAGAAACTGTGCCCAAACCTCTGGTGCCCCAGCAGGAGCTCCCATGGTGCAGGCAGCAGGTCATGGCCAGAGCACTCACTGCCCCATGCCTGGGCACCCACCGGTGCTGCCTGGCTGGAGGGTGCTGCCTGTCCCACACTGCCTGGGAAGACGACAGGCAGCTGGGCTGCAGGGACCGCTTGGCTCCAGCACCACCACTAACATTTCCAATTTCCCTCTGGAAATTGTTTCTGTCAATATTTTAATTTCATTTGGGCTGAGCAGGTGGAGCGAAGGCAACGCATCCTGAGCAGATCATTTGTCTCCCGCTCTGGATCTCGGCGGGGACTCATCACATGAAATGATGCCAGCAGCCCCTCATGGATGGAACCAGGGAACCGGCTGGGAGGATGGCCAGAGCAGGAGGGGACCAAGCCCTGCTGCCCCCTGCCCCCAGTGCCCTGCTGCAGGGCTGGGCTCCAGGGCAGACACATGGGCAGGGACCTACTAGTCCTTCCTATGGGGTCACCACACTCCCCCAGTGTCACCGGAGCACCATCAAGGCTGGAGCCTGGCCCAGCAAAGCCCCACACAGCAGAAAGTGCCAGTGGTGGCAGTGCTGAGGGTGCTGGAGTACTGAGGCCATGGAGAGTGGGAAGCCCTTCGTGTCTCCTCTGCACTCCCAGGTGCCTCCAGGTGCTCTCCCTGCACTGAAGGTGTGTTTGTCTGGGCAGAGGAACAAGGTCTAACCAGATGGTGGGGCTAATAAATTGCCCAGGAAAAGCAAACTAGTACATGCACCTCGCGTTTCCTCCGTGTTTCCATTGCAATATGCCAAAAGAAATCTGTCTCAGGAATTATTTCAGAGAGCGTAATTTCTATTTCCCAGTTGCTGTCATACATTAGAAATATCTGAATGCCTCCGGTTGGTTTCCAGTGGTGAGGAGCAGCCAGGGGCTGCCATGGATGAGAAGCACTAAAAGAAAATAAATTAGCCTCTTGCACTCAGCCCTTCTCACCACCGAACCACGAGTGACGAGCAGCTGCTGCTTAAGTAACGACCAGAATAACGAGCAGAATAAGATCCACAAGGGAATATTAACTCTGAGAAATAACATTTTCTCCCCCTTTTGAAGTTTGCCCTGGCAGCCCTTGTCCTGGAGTGGAGGTGAGCCACGGCCTGTTGGAGCTGGCACGGAGGGGTGTGGTGCATCCTCTGCCCCACACCACCCGTGCCAATACTCTTCCCTTCCTTTCCCCTCATCAATCCCATGCCAGTCTGTCTCTTCCTGGCCTAGCCAGGTGTAAACCCCCTGTGCTTCCCGTGACCACCCCAGCAGCCAGGGGAACCAGCAGCACTGACACTGGTCACTGCACTGCAGCACTGCTCACTCCCACACACCCACCCCAGCTCTGCAGCCAGGGAAGAGGCTGAGCAGATGGGACAAGGCCACTCCAGACTCTGAGCTGAGCTGTGTGTTTGCAGACAGGTTTGCAGCAGGTACCTGGAGCAGCCAGAGCTTGTTAGTGGCCATGAGCGAGCCCCCATGGCCCAGCACAGGGGTGAGGGGAGCCCCTGGCACCAAGGTCCCCTGTGGCAGCTCCATGGGCACCATGAGCCCACCTGTCCCCTGGGCTTGTCCTGCTGCTGTTCTGTATTTCCCAAAGCCAAGTGGGTGTGTTTGTCTAGCTTGTAACAGGAACGACCCAGTTCTGGGCTCTGCTGTGTTGGAATGAGTGTTTTGAGGGAGCTCATCCCTCTGAAGATGTAAACCAGCAGCACTCTGAATTTCAATTCCTTTATCTCCTCTGGTTGGCTGAGTCATCCAGGGATCATTCCCCTGACGTATGGCTTCATGTGTATACAATCACCATTATACAGGGCTGCAGTTTGGAGGCAGTGCCTCGTTTCCCAGTGGTGATTAATGACGATAATCTTCCCTCCCACTGAGCCTCTCAGGTACCTGTTGCAGAGCCGCCATCCCCAGAGGATGCGTGTGCACTTAATGTGCCACCGTCAGGAAAACTACACATCCTTCTGCTAAAAAAGACACAGAACAAACCCAAATGGGGCTGTAAGTTTTCTTTGTCTTGTTTCCCTGCAACACCCATTTCCATCTGTCCCACACGGGTGAGCAACAGGGAAGAGCCGTTTTGATGTGCTCTCCCCAAGGGAAATACTGGTCTGTCTTCACCTTAAACTTTCCTGTGGGTGTGATGAACCCACAGAGCGGTTGGTGCTGAGGGGGCTGTGCTCCCACCAGTGCAGTCCTGGCAGTGCTGTGGGCAGGGTGGCAGCCACTGCCTCAACTGGCAGGTGCAGAGCATCCTGCCCTGGATGATGACAGCCACTGCAGGGGCCTTGGGGACAGGGGCCAGAGCGCTTAGCTGGTCTGAGGGAAAGAACCACCCCAGCAGCTCCGCTGGCATCACGTGCCACCAGCTGCTCCTGCAGGGCTGTGAGGCAGTGGGTGGGTTTGGCTGATCCCATGGAGCTGTGAGGCTGCAGGTGGGACGATCCTTTGGCTGATCCCATGGAGCTGTGAGGCTGCAGCGGGGACGATCCCTTGGCTGATCCCATGGAGCTGTGAGGCTGCAGGGGGGATGATCTCTCAGCTGCTCCCCCGGACAAGATGCCATTAGCAGTGGGGTGGCTATTGCACTAATAATTTGGATTTGCACTTTAGCCAGGGCTGGTCCCAGGGAGGCAGCCCTTTGGTAGAGGCAGCCCTTTGGTAGAGGCAGCCCTTGGCAGAGTCTCTGCCTTGACAAGATGCAAGTGCAGGAGTGAGGGCATTAAAATGCTTGTGTTGATCTGGCTGGGACAATGCTGGGACAATGACAGGCAATGATTTTCTGGGAAAAAGGGAAATGACAATATTCTCCATCTACATTATTACAGGGCTGTGCCTCAGGGTGGACAACCCAAGAGCTGTGAGGAGGACTTTCATTTGCTTTTTCTCCTCGAGGAGAGCTAATGGCATTTAGTGCAGCTCTGGCCATGCAGGCACTGAGCCACTGGGGCACCAAGCACCCTGTGTGCCACACCAAGCACATGGCAGTGCTGAGGTGATTGTCCCCAGCTGGGGCCGGGGCTGGCAGCGGGTGAGGTGCCCCCCTGCTCCACTCAGTTCTGCAGAGACACAGCACATCTGAATGAGCTTGTCAAATGAAATTTTCTGTCTGGTTAGAAATGGATTTTCGAGCTCCTCGCTCACATGTAAACATTTTTAGTGGTCCCCAGCCAAATCAGAGCCAGCAAGAGCAAACATCAGCCTGAGCAGACCCAGTCCCTGCAGGGAAATCACCGGCCACAGAAGGAAACTAAATGCATGATGGCTTCGAAAGGCATCCATTAAAGTTGTGCTGAAGTGATTCATGGTGCTGGTAGTTAGACTTTAATTAGATCTTAATCATGTAATTTTATCTTTGTTTTAGAGATTAGAGCTTAATGACTGGATTGGTCTCATAACAGTGCTGTGACTAAACGCAGCACTGCACACGGCAGCTCTGTGGCAGGCAGAGATGGGGCTGAGAGCATTAGCCTCTTTGGGTGTTTTAAATAAAATTAGTGTATTTTAAATAAAGAAAGAAATGTATTTAAAACACACCAATCCATCAGGACCTGCCAACACTTAGGGAAGGTGGAGAGGGAAGGAGCAAAGAGGAGGGACCACAGAGCCTGGAGTGAGCCCGGGCACTGGCTGCCCAGCTGCCACCATCGCCGTGCCCAGCCAGGGTCCATGGTGTGTGACAAGGAGAGATGGATTGTTTCAGCTGTCAGGTTGGATCCTTCACAGGATAAGCAGCAGAGCAACTCATCTCAGTCCCTCCTGGGCACTTTCTCTCCTGTGTTGCTGTTTTGGGCATCCACACAATTGTGGCACGGAGCTGCTGTGCCCTGCCGTGTGTGGGGATGGACATGGGGATGAACATGCCCTGAGTGGCGATGGCAGTGGGGATCCCTCTGCTAACATGCATGAACCCTGGACATGTGTCCTAGGAAGGGATTCTCCTCCCTTGCAGCTGTGAGATCTGTCAGTATCTGTCAGTATCTGCCCTGCCTTGCATCCTGCTCTTCAGGTACTTTGTTTCAGTTGAGTCACACAAAATTGGTTGAGGTTTTCAGAATTAGTCCCTATGGGTGGCAGAACTAGGACAACGCTGCCGAGCCACAGTCCAGCTCTGTGAGGCACAGAGCCCACCACCGGGGCTGCCCCTGGAGCTGGGATCACCCATGCCTGGCACAGGGGCCACATCCTGCAGCACATCCCTGGCACCCACGCCTGGCTGGGGATGAAGCAGTTCCATTCAAGTCTCAGCTTTTGCCTCTCTGACGTCTCTGAGCTCTGCCTGGACCTGAGCTCTGCCCAGGGCTTGCCCCTGAGCCGCTGCAGGGAGGCGAAGTGGCAGCTCTGTGCCCCACGGCCATGGTGCTACAGTGTCAGCTGCCCAAAGCCGAGCCAGCTCCATCGTCCTTGAGCCCTGCCCTGCCCTTGCTGCAATGGCAGCGGCCCCTTCCCACCTTCCCTTTCCTGCTTGATATGCCACAGGAGCCACTTGAACTCATTACTGTGGGAGATTATAGGTCCCCAGGTAATAACGAGTCTTCAGATAATTACTAACAGATTCTCTAATAGGAATGAACTCAGTTGAATCCATTCAGTCACTGGGTAAATATTTATCCCTAAGCTGTCCTTATCTCCAGCCACTGGAGCGTGCCGGAGACGGTTTGCTGTGCTCACACCGTGCTCGCTGCAGGAGCCAGCTGCGGGGAGCGGGGATGTCGAGAACGAGCGAGTTAAGGTCCCTTAAAATCTTAAAACACTTGCTCACAACAGGGGACCTGCGCTGACCTGGCCTCATGCCGTGGCTCAGGGCTGGCCAGGACTCAGCACCACATGGTGTGAGCCTCACCAGCTCCCCTTTCCCTGGGAACCGGCAGCAGCCATCCCATGCCCAGCCCGCGGTACCACTGCGGGGCCAGTGCTCTCACAGGGCTGTGGGGAGCCGCAGCCACGGCTGAAGTGCCTTTGGCAGGCACTGTTGCAGCATCCTGGGGCGCGACACCCACCACCATCTGCTGGCGGAAGGTCACTTGGCAGCTGACACCCCGCGGGCCCCACGAGCTGCCGGCACGGCCACTGCCAAGTGCCAGCCCCCGCGGCCACCGCAAGCGCCAGCCCCTCAGCCGCCCGCCTGCCGCCAGCGCCAGTCCCCTGCTGCCTGCACCCGCAGCCCTGGCTGCACAGGAGTCACTAATTGGACCAGCCGGCTAATTAGCTGTCAGGTAATGAATTATGCAGCGATGCAGTACTGATGCCATCAGGTCCTCTCGTTGCTACACTCACCTGCTCGTGGAACGCAGGGCAGGGCTTGGAGAGGAACTTGGAAAACTTTCAAAGCAAATGAAATGAGTTAATCCCTCGTGAGCAGGGGCACGGCACCGGGGCAGGCACAGCCAGCTCCTCCTCTGCACAGCTCGTGGTCCTCTGGGGACTTGTGCCCGCGGGCAGCTCCTGTGCCCTCTGAGCGCCGGCGGCAGGACAGCGGGGCTGGCAGGAAGGGAAGGGTACTGGGGGTCAGAGGCTGATGGTATCCGGGAGTTCCGTGGGGATGACTTTTCCGGGAGAGGCTGGAGGGTTCCTGTGGAGAAGGGGAGGGCTGGCACTGGGGCACAGCCCCCAGAGCCTGTTGGTGAGCTGTGTTGTGCAGGTCAGCCTGCAGCGCCGGGGTCACCACGGGCGCAGAGCTGGCACCAGGGGCAGCCCCTCTGTGTCTCTCTGCTGCCCGGGCAAGTGGGTCCTGGCATCACTGGGTGACATCCAGCTGTACCCATGCAGCTGTACCCATCCAGCTGTACAGGCCAGCAGTGACAGAGCCCTGAGTCCAACCGGCCCCGTGTTCCTGTTCCTTGCTGCAGCCTGATGAAATAACAGGAGGAAACTTGACCTACTTGAATGTATCCGAATCCCAGCTGCCCCTGAGCATCCATCATCTCCGAGGGGTTGGAGGTTTCTGTTAATGATCATATTTATTTGCTGCCCACTCTGTGTGCATGGAAGGAGGTGTGTTATGAGAATCGCAGTGGGGGGACAGGGCTGGGAGTCCCCCACAGTCACTCCCAGGGCTCTGCCTGCTGCCAGTAAACGCGGAGCCAGCAGTGAAATTGAATCATATTAACTTAATAAGAAGTTGATCAAATTTTCTCGGTGCTCACAGTGCTGTGATCCTGCCTTGGTCAGAGGAATGAACAATGCTCCTTGTGCAGCTACAAGTACCAGGACTGAATTTAATGTGCTGGTCCAGCGACACAGCTTGATATCACACATGGGGAGACACCGGAGCCATGGTGCTCCCAGGGCAGCTCCCATCTGGGTCAGGGTCTCCTCATCAGGAGACAGGCAGGGTGAGTAACTAATGGGGACACTATGTTAAAGATAAGGTCCTTGGCTGGGAGGTCCTGGCAGGGTCCCAGTGGGGAGGGGGCCATTTTGGGAGGAGAGGCTGCTGCTAAGCAGGAGCGGTGCTGTGACTCCGTGGATGTTCCAGTGGCTCTGCTCTTCCTGGGCAGGGCACTTGCTGGTGATGTGAATGGGCCAGTGAAGGACTCCCTTGGCCCAGCTCGTATCAAGAGCTCTTCAGCGCCAGTAGGATCAGGGACCGCTTAAATCACATGCATTACATTTAAACAATTTATGAGCTGATAAATACTGAACAGCTGCTCTCTGGGGTTCAGGCCTAAGTGAACCCATCAAAACACGACGCACACAGTGGCAGTGGCCATGCTGTGGGGGCAGCCAGGGCCGTGGGATGTGCTGCACCAGCGACAGCTGCGAACAGTCGCGTGACAGCCCTGAGAGCAGAGGCTCTGTCCCCTGTCCCCTGGGTGAGGAGAACCCAGGCTGGGCGTGCAGGGGGCTCCCTCTGGCAGCCCCTCTACTGGGCATCAGGTCACCAAACCAGCAGCATTCCATGTCCTCACCAAACCCTTCCATCCTCATCAAACCCCTGCCCTGCCTCCTTGGCATGCAGGTTGCCTGCTTGGGGCTTTTAAAGCCATTTTTAAGAGCTCCTAATGTGCTCTGCATTTTCAGTGCAGCCCTTCCTGAGCCCTCATTTGCTCACCCTTTGGAAAGCTAATACTTGATTTAAGCACATTTCTGCTCCCTCCATTTGTAAGGACAAATGTAAAGTAATTGTTTGATATCGCAGCAGTTTCCTCAGGCTCCAGCTCTAATTTCCCACTAATACAGTATTGTCAGGAGGATCAATCTAACCTGGCACCTTCTGCCTTCTTGGAGTGGATTGGAAATGGCTTTTCTACTGTGAGTCTGGGATTTGTGAGTCTCTCTGTGAATGTTTTTCTCCTTTAAAGGAAAAATCATACAAGTAAATATCCCATTTTCCTGTCAATGGCCATTAATTCCTGTCTCTCCCTCCACCTGCCCTTAACTGCCTTAGGGTCCCCTCACTGCTGTGTCTCCACCTGTGACTGGCAGTGGCAGAGGTGCAGATGGGGCTCTCTTAGGTGTCCACTAATTAACTACAATTCTTTCCTATTAGAGCTCACTGGTTACTAATAATTTGCAGTAAGGCCTTGCAAACTGGTCCACGGTGTGTTGCATCCCCACACGGCCACTGTGCATCATTCTGAGACATCCCCAGCCCCGTGCCAGAGGATGAGCCTGGGGAGTCCCAGGCAGGGTTGTGCCGCAGGTCCCCTCGGTCGTGTCGGGCTGACCCCCTGTCCTGCCCGAGCCCCTGCCCCTTCCCTCGCCTGCCCGCAGGTGTGGGGGCTCCCCACGGCCCCCCAGCTCGGCCTGGGGGCTGCCCAGCCCTGTCCTAAGAACAGCCCATGCATACGGACTGGTGGAAGCCACTTTATTTACATGAAGGGATCACATGCTGAACAAGGAAACTAGTGCCACTAAAGTACCCGTAACAGCAGGATTCTGTGCTTTATTCACAGGACAAAATATCAGTACAACATTTTCCATAGACTTCTTTGTCAAGCAGATACATCTCAGTGTCCTCATGGGTACACATGGCGCGCAAGTGACAAAGGCAAAGTGGAGTGGCTGGAGCTCTGCCTGCCCAGGACACGGCCTGGCGGGGACAGTCCCACTGCCCCTGTCCAGGAGCACCCATCTGCTTTGGGACACAGAGCGACGTGCTTCGGAGCAGCCTGAACACAGGCTGCAGGACGGGGCCATCACGGTGGCCCTGGGGACCCTGTGGTGCTAAAAGCAAACAGGACCCCACAGAGGAAGCCACGTCGCTGCTGACCCGCTGGGACAGGCAGTGCTGCTGGCACTCATCTCTTAGCTTGGTGGCTGCAGCAGGACTCTGAGTCTTCCTTATCTTGGTTCACTCTGGAGCATTGCAGACTCCTAAGGGACAGGAAACTCCTTGCCTGCCTCTGCTTGCAATTCCGGGCAGGATGGGCTGCGGGGGGTCCTGGCTCCAGCCCCTTGGGCCCCCTCACAGAAGACTGCAGCTTCATGTCACTGCGGCTCCGCTCCCGGACACTTATTCCCACCTGAAGTCCTGCCCGACTGTTTCATAGAATTTGATATTATAAGGTCTATAAAAGTCCCGAAGCTGCTCAATCACCTCGGGGTCTATCTGCACATGAGTCCTGCCCTTGGACTTGCCAAGGCAGCGAGGCAAGCCGCTGCTCTCTGACTTCTTCAGGCACGGAAAGCCTTTTGTTTTGTTGAAGTAGAAGTGCTTGTCTGTGATAACCCGTTTGATGCCCAGGAAGTCCTGGACTTTGCCCATCTCCCCTGCTGGGTCCGTGATCAGCTTCTCCCCACTGACAAAGTGAATCTGTGAGAGAGGGAAGTACTGGAGCCAGCTCTCCAGGTGCACGGCGTACATCCCGATGCGGATGGCGTTCCAGGAGGTGTCGACCAGCCCCAGGCTGCGGTTGCGAAAGGTCAGCCCCTCGAAGGTGGGGATGTCCGGCTTCTTGGAGAGGGTCTGTGTGTAGTCCGAGATGGCACGGGTGACCGGGTTCCGCACCACCACGATCAGCTTCGTGTCCCGGGACATGTTGAAGATGCGCCGCGGGGCCTCCTTGGTGACGAAGTAGCTGGGGGTCTTCTCCACTGTGATCTGGCTGTCCAGTGTTCGTGGCATCAGGCTCCTGCAAGCGAAGCAGAAGGTGATGGTAAGGAAGGAGCCAGGACAGGCACCAGGAGGTGGAGACTGCACCATGGGGCTGGTGACATGTCCCCTCCAATGGGGACAAAGCAGACACAGACCCCTCCAGCAGTGCTGTGGAGGACCCTGGCCATGGATGACTTCCAGGTCCATCCCAGTCCCAGGGGACAGCCTGCACAGAGGACGGGGGCACTGGCAGCCCCACACACACAGTAGCAAGTGTGTGTCCAGTGCCAGAATGCTGGAATGTGATGCCTGTGCCACACCATCACCACAAGGAACCATGGGGAGCAATGGACAGGCCCCGGGGGGCTGTGCCACTCTGCCAGTGGGAGCTGGGACAAGAGCTGCCCAGGGATGTGGGGTTCATTCCCACCAGGGTACCACCCACCCCACCAAGGCTTCACCAGGCCCAAGAGCTCCAAATGGGCTCCTGGGTACACCCATCTCTTTCTGGCATTGGGAGGTGGGCTGCAGGCCAGGCAAGGAACACCAGACTGGGGGAAATGCAGCATCCCTGCAGCCCAGCTTAGCACTAATTAAATCATTTGCTTTGACATCTGAACATCCAAATCAAATAAAAACTAATGGGATGGAAAGATTTATAAATTGGTCTTGTATTACTAGAGTAAACTATCAAATCCACTGCAGTCAGATTCATGGCACTGTAGGTCCCCTGGGTGGAACAGGGAGAGAATGCCTGGCTGGAGCAAGCAGGGAGTGCTGGCAGCCAGGATGAGGCCAGCACCTTTCTGCTGCATCCACACCCCAGCAGCACCCTGTGGCACCAGCAGCTGCTGTGGTTTGAGCAGGCCCAGCCCAAAATTCAGCTTGTGGAGCTCCCTGTGAGCCCCCCACAATGCACATCCCCAGGCACTGTCTGCCTGGCTGGGCCCCGCAGTGGGTGCTCGCCCCTGCACAGGGGCCTGGCACTGGTACCACAGTCACTTCACCAGCCTTGGAGCCCTGGGTGCCCCAGCGAGTTTCAGGCCAGCAGCAGCCAGGGAAAGCAAACACACCACCCCTCTCTGCAGCCATTTCTGACGGCATCCCTGCTATCCACGCGATAAACCCGGCACAGGCGCCACAGCCGTGCCGGCGCCACAACACGGGGGCTGCCGAGGCTGCGCCCCAGCAGTGACCGGGACCTGGCACCTCCAGCACCCCTAAAACACGGCCCATGGCCAGCAGCTTTGGGCCAATGAAAGACCTAACTGGGAGGAGATCCAACAGCAGCCCACAACACCCTGCATGACAAGAGGACAGAGATGGAAGACCCAGGACATGGCAGGGAGGGGCAGCATGTACCGAGGGCACCAGCCCACGGACCCTCATGTGCTCTTGACCAGCTTCCTAATGTGAGAGAAAACAAACTAATTAGTCAGCATAAATTAGCAGGGCTGGTTCACTGAGGTACCTGAGCATGGATGGCACTTAATTGGCCTTTCCCACTGCTTGCTTCAAACCCCATAAATCCCGATTACAATTCCCATTGGTTAATGACTGTCAGGAAGCGCTAATTCAGTGCAGGCACATGGCTCTATCTCCACATCACAAACAAGTTCCATCATAAATCAGCACAGGACAGCTCTGTAAGTGATTCACTATTACAATATATTGTGGAGAATCATAAAACTGCTGTTTCATTAATGGCTCATCCTCAAGCCTGTTAGACTTTCATTACGTGAGTTATTAGGTCCACGCATTCAAAACACAAAATTACAGGTTCTAATCCATTATGAAGAACACAAAACCTCTGCATAGTAAATTACTGAAATGAGACAAGAGTTGTTTTTTTAAAATGGACTCCCAGTGTTTGCTGCTCCTGAGCAACAGAGACTGCTGAGACAACAAAACACAGCATGGGCAGATAAATAAATCACCCGTGAAGCCATGCAAGAGGGAGAGATGTCATCCAGGCATTCATTTTCCCACTAACAGCAGGATCCCCAGGGCTGCAGGAGCAGGGAAATGCATGGCAAACTTAATTACACCCGACTTTAAAATAATATTTTTGGACTTCTGCATTCACAGGGTTATTTGCATACAAATAGCATGTCACACAGCTTTAAGGCCCAGGCTCGCATGTGTAGGTGTGAAGGTTTTTGGTGCTGGCCCACAGAGCCACGCAGCTGCGTGGCCAGGGCTCAACCAGGAGCCACTCCTGCTGCTCCATGGACATGTCCTGTGGCTCTGCTGATGTCCCCAGCTGGCCTTGGCACTGGCTCCTGGCATGCACTGAGCCAGCTGCTGCCAGCATGGGGACAGTGATGTGCGAGTGACAGTGGCGGGGGGAGGATAGCTGGGGCACTCGCTCAGCACATTGCTCTGGCTGCAGGGACAGCATTAATTCCTTCTGAATTAGAGATTACTTTCACTGGAGTTGCCAAATTCTTAAAGCCCTTTAGTGCCATTTGATATGGGCGTTACCACTCCCTTCAGCCCGGATTTAGATGTTGCGTTTGCCCATGTTAGTGACACGTGTGGGTACAGCCCAGGGGTGTGGGTACAGCCCAGGGGAGCTGCTGTACCCCTGGCCCAGCTGTACCCTGTGGTCCCTGGGAGCCAGCACAGCCCCCACAACCCCACCACCCCAGAGGTGCTGGGCAGCAGCAACGCAGAGCCTGACCTGGCTGTGGCAGCATGAAGGCAGCGACTCGCCCTGAAGGGGTTAACTCCTCAGCAGCACCTTTCTGAGCCCTGAATTATTAATTTTGTTATAATCTGCCTTTGGGCACCCTGCGGCCCTACAACACTCCCACATTAAAGAAACATGTGCTCCCTCACTGGCTGTGCTGCTTTGATGTCAAACATGCGTGAAACACTCTCCCAGGGAGGAGTTTGTACAAAATCTCATCAAACAATTGAGATACTGCAGATAAGAGTGGGGACAGCAGCGCCCACTGATAATCCCACCCCAGCCCCAGCCCCGCAGAGCAACTCTGGGTCAGTCCCTGCTTGCTGCAGCCCGCTGTGCGCAGAGGTTGGCGTGCGCGATCCCGGGCTCCATCTGCTCAGCGGCGTGAAAACAAACTGTTTAATTCGGCAAAAAATCCCAAGTGCCAGCTCCTGTGGTGAGGGCTCTGCGCTTCCCCTCTCCCAGCTGATGTCACCAGCAGAGAAGGGTGGGCTGTGAGCGTGTCTCCAGCTGCAGCTTGACGTGTTGGGAGATGAGCACAGGAAGCACAGGAGTCAGCACTGGCCTCGGAGCAGGGCTGTGCCATGCCGTGCCGTGCTACGCTGTGCCACGAGTGCACACACAGCTGACAGCACCACCAGCTCTTGCCTGGCACCCTCTGCTCAGCAGGACAGCGGGTGGTAATGGTGGATGAAAGCTCCAGCAAAGCGACTTCTGGTAGCTTCGGGAAGTTCAAGCAAAACTGGGTTAAACATGCGAGAAACAGAGGTGTGACAAAGATAAAAAACCCTGGCTGAGAGATATCACAGGGGTCATCGAGGACACAGCGATGCCCTGGCTGAGGGCTGCACCAGCCTGCCAAGGACTGCGAGGGGCTGAGGGGCGGGAGGGGGTTGCCCAGCACTGCTCGGCAGCCCCTCGCTGCCAGCGCTGCGGGCCGAGCGGGGCACGGCCACGCCGAGCAGGACAGGCTGGCTGCATCCCCCAGCCTGCAGGACAGCACCGTGCCCACAGCTACAAACACACCCAAGGGCCCACGGCCCTGGCAGCAGCTGGCTGGGCCCCATGGCCCCGCTGCCACCACCCCACACTACAGCAGCCAGGATTTAATGATGGAGCAGCTCCCTTTAATAAATGTTTATGTTCAAAGAATTTACACCAGTGCTTGCAGACGGCTAATGAGGGACATTTCCATGCATAAAAGCAGAGCGAACGCAGTAATTAACTTTGTTGCTGATTCGTTTTTAATCATTTAAATGCTCCAGAGATTTGCAGTGTCCTTTAAGTCAAGAGATTCTTTTCCAAAGGGCACACTGCCGTTGCCCTTCACAGACACACACCTATGTGTGACTCTCACCTTCCTTAATAACCGCTCAGCACTGATGGAGGGTCTGGCAAAGGCCAAGGACAGCTCTGAGGGCAGTGGAGCTGGGAAGGAGCAGGACACGAGGGCTTCCTTCACAGCTTGCACAGAGCCCAGCGCTCAGCCCTGCTGGGTACTGCTCTCTGCTCATGGAGACAGGCGGGAGCCTCCTCCTTTCCCATTTCCAAGGCAACTTCTTCCACAGGTGAAACTTCAAAACTGAATACTTGTTTTTGAAACCACAGCTTGTGCCCCAGCTGCTGCAGCAATGCCCAAGTTAACAGCCTCTGTCAGAGCTTCGGTGGCACTTGGTGACCTCCCTGTGCCAGGTGAGTGCAAATGGAGAGTGCAACCAAGCACAAACCCCACCAACCTGGTAACAGGTCCTGGAGACTCCGTGTCACTCAGAGGCCCTGCAAACCAGGTCCCTTGCTCCCCCGCCCGGGCCAGCTCCGGGCACACACTGCAGGCAGGGCCTGGCCCCACCACGGACACCCAGGGTCACCAGGGCCTGGTGTCCTTCTCTCGCCAGCCTCACAGGGCAGCCAAGCCCATGGTGTGCCAGGTCACCAGCTGGATTTGGTGCTTCCAAAGCAAAGGTGAGAACAAACTGCAGCATTTACAAACAAGGTGAAGGAACAGAGCTAGAATACACATCTTTAATGCCAAAGGCTAGGCACCCCACATGAGCTTATTTCCAGCGTCTCTCCCAGCTCCTCAGAGAGGGAAGCTCTCCAGGCCTGAGTGAGGGTCTTGGCAGCACCTGGTCCACTCCGAGGGCAGGACAGGCAGGACTGCTGTCCACAGGCAGCGGGGGCATGGCAGTGCCCAGGGAACGCTGCCCGGGCAGCACCTCGTGCAACAGTCTCTGCCACGGGTTCCATGCCCATTCCCCAGAGCCAGGGCACTCTCTGAAGTCAAGGAAATTTCAAAGCATCCTTGAAGCTGCTGCCTTCCTCTCTTCTCACTAATTAACTTCACCCAAATGCACTGTCAGTAAAGCCCACAAACATGTCGCCTGGCAAAGCCTAATGGGCTCCCATTTGTGCGTGCGCCAGCCCGGCCATTAGCCGGGAGCAATTAGCCGGGGGCGGGAGCAGCTCTGCCGGTTCTTTCCTGCCCTCCCACAGGCCCAGGCACGCGGGGACACAGCGATGCTCCCGCCGGCAGGGCTGCTCCCCAGGGCAGCGCCGTGCCCACCGCTCCGAGGCCAGCGCCTTCCCTGCGTTGCTGCAGCACCTGGAGCACCCCAAAGCCAACCCCAAAAACAGAGGCGAGGCAGGGATGAGGGGCAGGGGGCGGAACTCCAGCAGTGCCGGTGCTCCAGGGCCCGGTCGCAGCAGCACACGGGGAAGCCAAGCTTGGCCCAGATGCCACCCCCGGGATCAGGGGATACAGGCAGGTGGGGCCGTGCAGGACCAGACGGGCTCTGCCCTGTGCCAGCGCTGCCGCTGGGCTCAGCTATGGCAGCCAGCAGGATGGGAGGGAGCCAGGCTCAGCCTGCTGCTGCAGCCACAAGGAAAAGCCCCTCTCTGTGAAAATAACACTGGAGCATCTGACAGGATCACTAAGGAATCCTAAGGAGGAAAACTGCACCCCGAGATGCTGCAATTAGAGTCACTACTCAAAGTTAACAGCAATTTAAATGACACCATCTTCCCTGTGTTCTGGAAAATATTGAAGGTTATTGGCCCACATTACTTGCAGCAGGAAAAAGCTCAGTATTGAACATTTAGTGCAGGATTGGTAATGAATCGATATTTCCCAGTAGCTGCTGTTTGGTTTCAGTTGTCTTAAAACAGACCTTGCTAAAAATATCTTTCCTGTAGTGTATCTGTAGCTAATGAGGTGGATTAGAGACTGATGGGAACTGGAAACAGCACGGGGGTTCTGGGTCTGCAGCCTGCAAGTGGGCAGCTCCTGGGTAGTGGTCCCACATGGGGGGAGCCCAGGGGTCTGGCTCTGCCCAGCGTGTCGTCCCCCCGCACAGGGGGCAGCTGGGGCTGCCCCGGGCCATGGCAGGAGCTGAGGTAGGAGGCACCATGAGAGCATCTGTGAGCAAGCATGACATTTGGAGAGGCAAGGACAGGCAGATCAGGAGGTGTCCCCTCCCGCTGGGTCTGCCACCTCTGCATCAGACAATTGCCAAGGCAGGGGAAAACACAAGAAAATGGTGACCAATGTTTCTGGAGCATCAGAGGGGCTCAGTTCTCATGCTACTTGCAACTGCACCAAAGACGTACTTGGTCTCTCCACTTGGCTCCCCACTGGGGCACAAGGGAAGGACAGAGCTGACTTGGCACTCAGCAGCCAGGGGCTCCTGCAGGCAAAGTCTCTACTCACATCAGGGAATGCCTTTACCTTTGCCTTTCCAAGGGGTCTGTGCTCCTGGCTGCCTGCAGACACCACCCTCCACCACAGCACTCCGCAAGCACAGCAGCACCTGCTCTCCCCAGACAGCAGCTGGAAGACAGCCTCAGCCAGGCCAGGCGCAGCCCCCCACCCTGGGGTCCTGGCAGACCCCTTGCAATCCCTCATGGCCCCCACATCTGCTGCTCCCAGGCTCAGCTCTGTCCTTCCTGGCCGCTGGCAGGACCCTGCTCTCCTGCTCCCCAGGCTCTTGGCAGAGTGACAGGAGCTTATCGCGCTGTGGGTTAGACCTGCTCCACATTTAATTGCTCCACTTGCAAGGAGGAAAATCAATTCCACGTTTTATACTTTAGCAGCCTCTGTGCTCAAGTTTTGGCACATTTGTCAGGTTAAAAAAAAAAGAAGATAATAAAACCAAGGAAGTGTCATTTAATTGTTTTAGCTGAACTAATTTGGAGGCTCCGCTGCTCTGGCGTGATCTCTCTATTGATCCAGACACAGAGCCGGGCCCCGGGGCAGCGCGCTGCTCACCTGGCCATGCTCCCACTGCTGCTCCCACCTTGCTCCACAGCTGCCCTCGCCACTGCCACAGGCTGCATCCCTCCTGGTCACAGCCAAGTCCCTTCACATGGAGAATCCCAGGCTGAACTACAGCTCAGGGTGGGAGGTTGCCTGCTTGGCTGTCACTGCTGCAGCCCCTCAGTGCCACAGTGTGAGGGGAGAGGACACAGCTCCTGCCTCCTGGACCAGCACCACTCCTGGTGCCCACAGGTGCCCTTACATGCCCCAGGCACAATCTGTCCCTTCATTCAGGGCAGGCTCTGTGTCCCAAACCTTGTTTGGGAGTGGTGTCACAGGTTCGGTCCTGCACTGCCCATGAGGCTCCCAGCCCCGCACTGCCCACGCTGACAGCACGCAGGGAAGCAAACAGCACAGATCAGTCGCAGACACAAGGATGCAGGGAAGGACTCCAGCTCAGGATTTGGGGGGATTGCTTCCCAGATAGGTGTTGAGCCCATGCAGCTCCACTTTGAGCAAGGGGCTCAGCCAGAACCCATATTCTGCTCCATCACCCATCTTGCCACTCTGGGTGTCCTTCAGAGAAAGCACTGTCCTCACATGCCTGTGCTGCAGGGCTGCTCACAGCCGCTGGCTTTTAGGGATGCAGGATGGGTGACAGTGCCTGATGTTGGAGGGAGGGTGTGGGAATGACACAGACCTGCCAAGAGGCAAGAGCAGGCAAAGGATATTGCTGTAGCTTCTCTCTGAAGAGCAGGAGGAACTGGACATGCTGCAGGACAGCCTCAGGAGACGGAAATGGCTTCAGTGAGCTTCACCTGTGCCTGTCTTGGCTCTCCTGTCACCTGCCACCAGTACCGGCACAAAAGGATCTGAAGATTCCTGGCTGCAGGGTCCACTTTGACCCCAGTAGGACACAGGGCAGCAGTGCTGCAGTTCTCTCCGTGCAGTGCCTGAGCTGCCTCCCAAGGCACGAGCCCCAGCTACCAGGACCCGAGCAGAGCTGGGAGTGACCACTATGTCACGCCAACTTCCCACCTGCTTGCCACTGAGCACTGACCTGCTTTGGAACTGGGGGCATCTCTGCCAGGAAACCGCTGTCAAGATGAGGGCAAGCGAGCTCGGTGTGGCCCCACAGGCTGCCCCCACCACCCGCCATGATGCTCCAACACACTGGCAGTGACAGAGTCCTTTCCCCTGCCGTGGGCTACAGGCACCCAGGGCCAGGCCAAGCCCTCCTCTGCTTCCCGAGGTTGATGCCCAGCAGAAGCCCCACGGCTTTGCCCAAATGCACCCAGCACTCTACAACAGCACAGCAAACACCCGTGGGTACACCGGGTGGGAACCGCGGGTAGCAGGGGGTGAACTGCTGGCAGCACCACCGAGCCCCATGGGCGCTGTCACCTGCTTAGCAGCAGCACTTGCTGCCTCTCTCAGAGCACCTCACTAAAGCCCTTACGGAAATTAAAATCCCACCATCTCCTGCTGGAGACACACTCGCTGACCTCTGGAAATTATTAGCGATTCCATATATATCCACAGTTACTGGAGTTCAAAGAGATGGGACGGCACAGGACAGGGACTGTTCCTCTCACGGATCAAGCCCGGTAGCAGAAGTGTGCCGGGGTGCACCGGGCAGAGGTGCGGGAGGACAGCCGTGCATCCCGTGCACAGGCACTCACGCGTTTTGGAGAACCCTTCACCCAAGAAAATGTTTCCTCAGACGGGATAGAAAACCTGGCATCGTCCCGGCTCCTGGGTGCCTACCCGCAGGGCTGAGGGTCGGGGTGCTGCAGCCGCGAGCTCTGGTGAACGGGAAGGACCGAGCCGCGACCCGCTCAGCACTACAGCAAAAGGAAATTAAGGAAAACTCCCTGAGTGCGGCCGGGCGACAGCCTCCGCCGCCCGCCCGCCGTACCGCTCCGGCCGCTCCCGCCCCACCGGCTCCATCGATCGACCGAGGAACGCGGACCCGCGTCCGCACCGAGAGCGAGAGCGCCGGGAGAGGAGAGGGGACACAGGCGGGCAGCGGGGCGGCGGGTGCCCGTGGTGCGTAGGGACGGGGATGTTCCGGGGCGGGAGGTGGCCGGCGGCCGGGGACAAGGGGGGCCCGGGGCGGGCGGGGGCCGGTCCCGCAGCCCCCCGCCCTCACCTGTACCACTCCAGCCCGCGGTGGTAGTTCCTGTCGAAGAAGTGGGGCTCGGTGCCCAGCGCGCGCACCTCGGGGTGCACCCGGATGAACTCCAGCACGGCGCGGGTGCCGCCCTTCTTGACGCCCACCACGATGGCCCGCGGCAGGCGCTTGGTTCCCGGGCGGGCCGGCCCCGGGGCGCTG
>VZRQ01000298.1:728737-794687 GCA_013397975.1 Machaerirhynchus nigripectus | reverse complement strand
GGCGGCGGCTCCGCGCTGCCTCCGCGGGAAGTGCCGGGGCAGCGGCGGCTGCGTCGCTATTTAAGGGGCCGCCTGACGTCAGCGCCTCCCGGAGCCCCCGCGGCCGCTCGGCGGCCGGTGCCTCCCCCGTGTCGGGCCGGGGGTACCGCCGCGCAGAGCCCTTCCTCCCGGGACCGGGCTGCCACGGGGCTGGGGCGGTCCCGCTGCCCGCCGAGTCCTGCCCTGCCCGGCCCCAGTGCCGGTGCGATCGTCCCGTCCCCGGTCCCGCTGTCCTGCCCGGCCCTGCCCCGCTCTGCCTCGCAGCCACCCCTGAACCGCTCGAAGCAGCTGTGTGGAGCCGGGGACACCTCCCTCGGTCGGGAGCGGCGCCTCCCGCAGCCGCGCAACCTCCGCCCGGGAGCGGGGACCATCACCAGAATGGTGTGAGCAGCCCTCGCCCGGGAGCGGCAGCCGGGGCTCGGCGCTGCGAGGGTCACGGCCGGTCCCCGGGATGCCCCAGCCCGGTGCCAGACCCGCGTTGCCCGAACCATCAGCCCACGGGGGGAGCGCGGCGGGGCCGCCCCACGGTAGCAGTCGCTTCTGTCCTCGGCAAGGGCAGGAGGAGCAGCCATCGGCCGCAGCGGTGCCGCCGGTAAGTAGGAGGGAAAAGCTTTGAAGTGACGCATGAATTAAATTTCACTGCCGGGCCGGGGCTGCTCAGCCCCGCCTGTCCCGGGTGTGATGCCCCACATGCAGGCTGACCTGGGAAGCCCACTGGCTGTGGCAGAGTATGAGAGCGGACTGCTCCATCCCCATCGCCATCGCCATCCCCATCGCCATCCCGCGCCCCCCTTTTCTTTTCTCTTGCACCCCGACATCCCAGGCTTCCGCTTGGCTGCTCCTGCTGAGCCGAAGGGCTGCGTGCGGCACTGCTTAGACATTAGCAGCCATCGCTCCTGCTTTCTCAGCACTAGAAGCTTGATCGGCTGCAGAAAACTACTTGTCTTGTTCCTTGGGAAGAAGGATGATGATAGGGAGAGACAGGCAAGAAGTGCCAGCCCGACACAAACGAGGATGCCGCAAGCTCCCGGCAGCCAGTCCAGGGCGGGGACCAGGTTCCCTCCTGTGCAACACCCAGAACTCGGTGCAGACATAAGAAACATTGGAGAAAAAATAAAAAGCAGTGCTGCCTGCAGCCTCTCACCTGGGCTGGTGTGGGAGCAGTGGCACTGCTCCTCCCTGGGAGCACGAATGGAGTTTCCAGGAAGAACTATCCTGCTGCCTCGGGAGAGCTCTGTATCTAGAGGATGGGCTGCGTCCTCGTGGAGACAAACCTCATCATCCTCAGTGACCCACGGGTTTTTCCTTTTGGGACATTGGGTACTGTGTCCACTGTTCTGTGTGGCAGCAGGTTCTGCCCGGCAGGGCTGAGCCCCGGCCTCTCTGTGTGGGTCAAAGCAGGGGGATGGAGCCACGTGCACAGCACCAGCCCAGAGGAGCCGGACAGCACTGGGCTATCCCTGACTGGTGTGAACGCACTCAGGGCTGGTTCTCCCACCACTCGTGTGTGCTGCACCAGAGCCAGTGCAGTGCCGGGCAGGGCCCTGGCACTGACAGAGCCCATGGGGCTCCAGCCTCCTGTCCGAGGGCTACTGCCCTGCCCCGGGGAACAACAGCAAGGGTGGAGGTACCTGAGGGGCCAGGCATTGGCAGGTTCCCCTTTCTATGGTGGGAAGTATCCATCACTTAGTTCCTCTCTATGACAAACTGCCAAATCTGTGGAAAAGTTGCTTTTTCCATTTTAGATCACCACCTCCATGTGGTGATCTAGCCTCGGCAGCAGACACATTGCCTAAGCATGAACATTAGAGGCGTCTGGATAAATAAAGCTGCTGCGGATGCCTCAACACCTCCAGGTTTCTCTACTTGCAAGGGAGGAATGTTTTGTAAAGCCGACAATTTTGCTTCCAGTCTTTGTATCCGTGCAGGGCATGTCTTTCCCATGACATGTTTGCTGTTTACACCCCACTCCACATAAACAACAGCTTTCTGGTGCCATCAGCACGCTCCCGGCCCTGCCGCCTGTGCTAACAGAGCCCCAGCAGCTAGCTCCCAGTGGGATCCCTGGAGCAGGGAGCCAGGCACTGGCACTGCAGGAGGAAAGAGCCCACTGGATCACCACAGAAGATTCCCTCTCCTCAGCCAGTGCCTTGCAGCATGGGGGCTGGAGGAAGAACTGCCAGCTCTGGAAGACATCCTTCCTCCTTCTGCCCCCCTCACCCGTTCCTTTGTGGAGCTGGTGCTGCATCCTGCTCCCAGCCTTACAGCATCCTCTCCTTCATCTTCTCTTCCCCACCTCCCTTAGCCACTTTTCAGGGTCCCACCAGTGCTTCCTCTCTTCCTCATCTCTCTTGGGTCCCTGGCTCTGTTCCCGAGTAGATCTTTCCCATCTTACCCCCATCACTCCCAAGCTCTCCAATCTCCTGTACTGGGATTTAGCAAAGCAGCTAGACCCCACTGCCTTGTCTGACATTAACCCTGAAGGACCCCCAGATTCCTGTCCCTCCCAGGCCACTTGCAGCTCCTCGATGCTGGTTTGCCCAGGGTCGTTTCTCCAGTATGGCCCCAGCAGCCTCTCCTGCTCCTCCGTGCTCAGGGCAGCACTTGGCTCGTGGGACCGTGGGGCTGTAGCCGAGCAATGCTCATGACACAAACACCATGGAAGGGATTTGGAGCCTGTCTTCAGGCCTCAAGCCAGCCCTTTTGCCTTGTTTCCCCTCCAAGAGACTGATCTCACCATACCATGAACAGACAGCAGCAGGAACCACTGCTGGGGGCTCCTGGCTCTGTGTGTTTTCCAGGGGGGACCTGGCCCAGGGCTCATCCCAAACACAGATATCTGCCAGGCAGGCAGAGAAAAAAGCTGCCCAAGTGTAGGGATCAGGAGATTATTTCAGAAATACACAAAGTTTGTGCCAGGAGCACATGAAACCTAAAAGAATAGGGAAGCAATAAAGTGCACGCTGGAAACAGCAAATAAAAGTGGTGTCCTGCCCATTATGTCTCCATGTTGAAGGCAGAGGAGAACAGGTTTAGAATTTATTTCCAGAGCCAAAGAAAGTGCTCAGGGCCAAAGTGTCACTGTTAGTCCAGTCTTATGTGTCTAATATTTATGTCATTAACAGCCTTTTGGTTCTGGGCTGACAAACTGCCACCTTCCCTTGTGTTGGGAATCAGAGGCTGAGCAGTACATGTACATGGACAGGGGGATCCTTAGTGCTGTGGGGCAGCCAGGGCTGAGTTGTTCCAGCCTCATGGGCCCTGATGAGGTCTTGAAACAGACACCAGGCCTGTTGCTCAAATGCCTCCCTGTTCTCATTGTCCTGGTAGGAAACCTGGAGCTGGTAAAAGGACATCTTGGCATTTTGAGTTGGGCAGCAGAGGAGAGGGATGCAGTTGAGCCAGATCCATGGGCAGCAGTGAGGGGCCAGGAGGGTGCAAGGATGGGGATCAGAGCTGATGGTGCTCAGAGACCTGCTGCAGGTCCCCACGATACTGTGGACACTATGGAGTGGAACAGGCCAGCAGGACTCAGCTGTTCCCAAGCACTGCGGGTACGCTGGGACTGCGTCCTCACTCCCAAAGTCTCCAGGATCACTGCGGCAGCCGTCAGCATTCGAGTGGTTCCCTCCCCCTTGGTGCAGCTCTCACACCATCCTGGCCCGGTGAGAGCCACAGGCTCGGTGCTGCAGAGGATGGAGGTGGTGCTCAGTCCCATCAGCTGATGGCACTTCAGCTGCCCTGGCCCCAGAGCTGCTTCTGAGGGCTGATCCTGGCTCGCACAGCCCCTCGGCTCATTCACACCCCACCCAACACTGGCTGGCAGATCTCCCAGCTCCGCACTTTGGGGTTTCCTAAGGGCAGGGAAGTCTCAAAGTGCCCATCAGACAGCAGGATGGAAGTGCAGGCTTTGGAGCTGCCTTGAATTGGGTCTGAACTCCTGTTAAGCCTCATTAATCAGTTGTAAATGCACTGTATTCTCAATAAGGTCAGAAACAATAAATTTAATTTTGACTCTGACTCAAGCTACTTTGGTCCTAATTCTGAGCCTCCTGCCCAGCCAGAGCAGCCAGCCCTGGCTGTGCTGCACAAACTCATTTGATTCTGAAATGCATTTTTAAGCAGGATGGAGTGGTGCTTAAAAGCTAAATGGCTTCCCCCAGCTGTAATCACTGCTCAAGAGTCCTGGAATGAAAGGGATAAAGTCTGGGGGCGGGGGGAGGTTTTAATCTCACTGAGTAGATTACAGAGATTACTGCAATTTAATCCTTACATATCTGTCACTGACGCTGCAAATACCATAACCGAGGTGGGCAGGGGTGCGCCGGCCCCCTCCCAGCTCCTGCCCCTCGTAGCAGGGCCGTGTTACAGCTCTGCTGCCCACCTCACTGGAGGCCACTGCTGCTCCTGGTGGGATGAGGTCCAGCAGGCGCTGACCCTGGTGCTGCTTTCTGATGATGAGAATGCATGGTCAGGCTGACCCTCTGTCCCAGCCACGACAACCTGGGCGAGGGAGGCAGCTGCTCTGGCACTGTGGGCTGAATCTTGTCTACGGGACTGGGCACCTGCTGGCTGGGCTGGGCTGGAAATGCACCTGAAGAAAGGAAGGGAAGGGCCCTGGGAAGAGGCAGTGCAGGCAGGGCAAGGGTGACCCACAGGTTCCCTATGTCCTGGTTCCCCAGGGTGGCTGCATCCTCCCTCTCCCCCACAAGCATCCTTCCTGCCCCGAAAGGAGCCAGAGCCACCTCCCCGGTGTTGGAGGGCTCCAGGCAGCTGTTCTGGGTCTGTCAGCGTCAGGCACGGTGTGAACAGCACAGAAAATGATGCAGTTGCAGGGTTCATCTGTGTGCTGCAGCAGGCGGGGACCCTGAACCATCTCTGCTCTCATCATACACCATCACCGCACAGAGCTCTCCCAGGCTCTCCGCAGCGCCTGCTTAGGGTAAATCTCATTATCATTCCTCGGGGATCACAGGGCCAGGAGCTAGTTCTCCAATAACTCGAAATATCTCTCTGGCTCACAGACCTTCACAATTATATTTAACTGCAAATGAGGAATCTGTACTCAAACACAAGCTGGTAAATTTTTTTTGAAGCTTGTTTTCAGTGTCACCTCATGTTCAGCCCAGCTCTTCCACAGCTCTGTAACCCCGTCCTTGCCTTACGTAAACCTGAAGGCAGAGAATCAGAAGAGAGCTGCCCTGTTCCCACTGAAGGGACAGGACTGGGTAACTCACTCTTGTTCCCAACACTGCTGCCTCCTCTGGCACCATCGCTGGGTGGAGGAAGGCCTGCCCTCTTCTTCCCCACTTCACTGAGGATCCCGCTTCACATGTCAGGAAGTGTCACTGCCCACACTGAAAGCCATGGGCTGGCTAAAAAGCCACAAAAGACCGGGAGAGCAGGAAGTGCTGGCAGAGGTCTTGGGCTGCAGGAAAGCTGAGGGGGGTAGCAGTGCCTCACCCAGGAGAGGTCCCTGCAGTCACTCCAAAACCAACACCGACCCACCTGCACCATCTTCGGGGTCTTCTGGGCATCTGGGAGTGGTTCCCTCCTCTTGTTCCGTCTGGCTGAGCAGCCACATGGCTCTGGTGCAGGGGGGAACTGGGCACAGCACATGGGATCCACCTGAACCCCACAGAGCCAGCACATGCAGAAAGTCCAGGCAATGCCAACCCCTGTACTGATAGCTCTGCAGGCTGGAGGCTTTTAAAACCTCCCTGACAACCAACTGAAGTGTCCTGAGTGACCTCGCCTGGGGGGGCCAGAGGGGACAAGCACCCACAAGGGCTCACCGTGGGGATGCTGGGCAGGGGCATGACTGCAGGCTCGTGGGGCAGCCCAGGGAAGGAGAGGTACATGGCTGTACCAAACACAAGAGGTTGTGACAGGCAGAACAGCAGAAGCTTTGGTGGCAGCTTTGCACTAAAATTAACTCATTTGACAGCAGTTTCTGGTGCATTTCCATGGGCTCCTGAGCTGTGAGCAAGGGAAGGGCACAGGTGGGAGTGAAGAAGTGACGTGCTCCCAGCCTCGGTGACCTGCAGTCAGGGCCGTGGGGTGTGTGCAGGCAGCTGCCGGGCAGGGATGGTGCGAGCACCGAGCCGCGGGTCGCGGCCAGCCCAGGCGGGCAGAGGGGCTGCCGGCTGGGCCCATCCTGATCGCTGTGACAGTCTCCCAGCAGCTTGCTCTGCGCCTGCCCTCTGCTCCCTGCAGCCTGCCGGCACTGACACCGCTCTGCACCTGTTGGAAACAGCCTAGAACAGCCACTCTTGGCAGTGCAGCAACCTGTCTTTGCCGAAGGTGGCAGATACGGCAGCCAGCAGAGGGGTGGCGGGAAGAGAGCCCCTGCCGGGAGAGGGCTCCCAGCTTGGCGTGCTCATCGTTGTCCCATTCCCAGTGCCCTCCTGCAGCTCCGTGTGGGCAGCAGCTCCTCCAGCCCACCCTCCCCTGTTCACAGTCCATGGGGCTCTGTGGGTACAGTGAGGCTCTGGTTGTGCCCGTAGTTGATTATGCAACCCCCACGGAGGGTCCTGGGGACACAGGCTGCCCTGTACCTCCCCGTGTTAGGTGCCTGTATTGGCCGGAATGGGCACTGACTGCCCCGGCGGGGCTGGCGGTGCCCCAGCCGCCAAGGGAGGGTGCTCTCCCTGCCGAAGGCACGTTCCCCATGAGCGCGCATCCTTCAGATCAGAAGCTCTCTCCAGCAGGAGCACTTTGAACACCCCGCCTGCTATTTTTAATGGGATTGAAAAGAGAACAAAACATTTAAGAACTTGAGGAATCAAAGCAAGTGTCCCCACGTCACGCCCAGCGCTTGCAGCTATATCCTGATTAATGACAAGAAAGAGTGGGGAAACAATATTTAATCACACCCTGTTTATACTAGAGCCAAAAATCAAAGAGCTGCATTCTCTTTCATGAGAAAAACGAGGTGGGCATTTCCCCTCTGGTGATTAAGTTTCCCACTACAAGCACATCAATTTCCTTGATTTGGCATGGGGTCCTCGATCACGCCACAAATGAGGGCTTCCTTAGCAGCAAAATATTGCAAACCTCCAGCCAGATCCATACACAAGACACCGATGTCCATCTATCATTTTGTCTGGATTATCTCAATACACATCTCCTCGGGGAGATGGAGATGAGGCACTTGCAGCCAAACCACTGCTAACGACTGGCACAGCTGCAGCAGCCCTCGGCCAAGGGCACCGCGGGGCTCTGGCCACTGGCCCTGTGTCCTCTGGGCATGCATCCCTGCATCGGCACTGCTGCCCATGTGAGCATGGTGAGGATGGGTGGAGCAGGGCACAAAGACTCTGGTGGGCTGAACCCAGCGGGCTGGATGCAGGACCCTGCAGGACCAGATCCTTGCAGTGCCGGTGGCAATGCTGCGGTTCTGTCACTGGCCAGACCCACAGCAGGACCCAAGTCCTGTGTCATTGTGGCCACACCGACTCCCATGCTGAGGAGGGAGCAGAGCAGGGTCCAGCTCTGGCAGAGGGCAGGGGGTGACACAGACAGAGATGCTGTTGAGGCCACTGTGGGGACCCCAGCTCTTCTCCAGCACAGAAAAGTGGGTCAGGGAGCAAATCACCTCTGCAACACCCACTCCTTCCGTCCCCTGATTCCCCCCTGCCTATATCGATTTGCCCGGGATTCCTTGATTAATTAATGTCAGAGAAATGCAAGGTCTGTTAATTACCTCTGATTAATTAGGGTGAACTTTTAATTGTATCCTTAAGCTGAGATACGCTGTTCAATAGGCTCTGTAATTAGTGACCCAGCAATCTCTGTTAAACCAATTAGCCCAGTGTAACAAGTGTAAGGAGCTGGGGGCTGCCCAGCGGGCAGGGGTGCTCCAGAAGCCTTGTACAAGACCCTGCCAGTCAGTGCCATCTGTGCAGAGTTGTCCACATACTTCATGTCCCACATCCACGGGACATGAGCGTTGGTCACGGTGGGCTGGCCCTCAGGTACAGTGGTGCCGGGGGCTGAAGTGACTTGCACTGACTGGGACTGCTTCATGCTCTCCCCAGGGACCTCAGGGGGTTCCAGATCCCTGGGAAGCTCCTCTGTAGGCTGTGAGGTAACTGGTTAAAAACAACCCAGTGTCCATGCAGAGGTCAGCCTGTTACCTGGCTCACCCTTCTCCATGATGTCCTTCTGTCCTTTCATTCTTCTGACCTTCCTTCCTTCTATTCTTCCATCCCTCTGCCTGGCCCTTGCTCACTTGAGCAAAAGGCTCTGGCAGGCAGAAGAAAACTTTCTTCCCATTGACATATTTCATTATCTACTGCAGTTTAATATCCAGGTCAGGAAGCAGATGGTGACTAGCCCGGCTGTTTCCCAGCGTTTGTTTCCCTGCCCCATTAACTGTGCCAGGAGCACCAGCCGCTCGCCCACTCCCACCCCTGCTCCCCTCTCCAGCAGCACCCAGCAGGTTGGGCCACAAGGCCACGCCACAGAGATGGACACTGACAGCACCGACACGCTGGGTCACATGCTGCCCCAGGAGCACAGTCTGTCAGGGAAATGGGTGCAGTGCCCACTCATCCCAGGGCTGGAAGAGTCCAGCCATGACAAGCCCCCTGACTTGAACTCCTTCTGGGCTGGGGTCCACATCTCACTATGGGTGTGGAAACACTCCAACCTGTGCTAAGCAGGAGCTGGATTTGGGGGGCTACGCTGGTCCCCCACCCCAGCTCTTGCAGCAGCACGGCCGTGTGGCACACAGCCCCCAGTGGGGACCAGGTTGTGGCCTCTGGCTCCACACACTTGTCCCACTGCCTGCTGGTGAATGGTCCCTCTGCGCCTGCCTGGCGCCACCGGCATTGCTGCTGCCACTGCCTGGAGACTCCTGTCAGAGCCACCCAGGCCCCGGGAAGTCATTAGTAATTAATGTGGTTTCTAATCTTCTAATCCGGCTGCTCCTTGATTTGATAAGCAAAAAATCTGCTCTGGCCACATGGTCGCTGTTCCATGTGCTGTGTCCCCACAGAGACACCGGCAAGGACAGTGCCACCCTGAGCCCGAGGGCCAGACCCTGCACTGCCCTTTCCTGTGGCAGAGGATTCTGGGTCCTGCCCAGCTGTGCCGTGCCATGCCATGCCATGCCATGCCATGCCATGCCATTCTGTGGTGTGCAGTGCCACTCTGTGCTGTGCCATGCCATGCACAGTTGTTGGAGCAGATGCAGGGGACTGCACTGGTCTCATCCTGATGGGTGCAGGTACAGGACTAGTGGGATCAGACCCTGGTCCCAGCCCTGAATGAAGGGGCTGAGGGTCCACATGCCCCACCTTGTTCTTTCTGGCGCTGAGACAGGACAATTTCCACTTCTGTTTGAGGCTGGGAGCCATCACACACCTCAGGGTGCCAGGAGAGGAGCTTTCCCTGTCCCCCGTCCTGCTGTCCATGGTCTCACTGTGGCACTGGCTGGGCAGGTCACTGACTGCCCGTACTTCAGTGGCAGTGGCTGTGAACCACCCCTGCCCAACAGGCTGTGGGCTCTGTCCTGCAGTGTGCTCAGTGTCCTGGTCCGTGGTTCTCCCCTGAAGCAGCACAGTGACACAGGGCATATGTGCCTGGTTGGGGACCCTGGCCCCACCGGTGCTGTGGGCACGGGGCCACGTGCTGCCCACGGGGTCACCAGCTATAAGCCGTGTGGCAAAGCAGTCAGCAGCGGGTCCGCGGCACACGACGGGATGAGGGAACATCACAGATGAGAGCCCAAATCCTTCATTAAATCCCACATTAATCTCTAAGAACAGCGATGTCAAAAATCTTAGCAGCAAAATTAAATTGTGTAGCTATATTTCAGCTGCACAAAATCAATATTAATTATGGTGGGACAGACATTGCTGAGAGGGGGTCTGACCCAGTATTTACCGCTGCAGTCCAACTCCAGCTTGGCAACTTGTTTACACAAAACAACAGCACATGTTTTTGTGGCAAACAGCTTCAGTCCAGAGGGTGTTGGGGCTGAATGCAGATGTGCTGGGACAACGACCCCCCTGCAGAGAGGACACAGGAGGGAGACACGGCGAAGGCTGTATATAGCCGAGCAGGGAGGGGGTACGGTGGCCGTGGTCCCTGAAAAGGGGTCTGCAGGTGGGCTCTGGTCTGGCAGCACCATGTCCTGCTGGCATCACCACCCCTTGTTCCCCCCAGCTCCCCCCAGCCTCTGCACTGGGGCTGCATGTCCTCTGCCCTGGGCTCTGCTTCCTGGGGATTTACTCTCAGCTAGAATGAAGCTCATGTCAGCGGGTTAAATCCCATGTTTAAACATATTTTTCTTTTAGTTACATTAAAGCTGAGTCTGAGCAGGCCAAGAGAACCCATGTGGGACCTGTCAAGTTCGTCAGCCCTGGGAGGACTATTGCCTTCCTTCAGAAAGCCTGTTTTACTCTGTTTTACCCTGTTTTACTCAACCTGCTTCGGTGAGCTCTAACCGGAAACAAGCTGGAGTGTGGTCTGCAGCTGAGCCTGCCTGCCCATCCTGTTTGCCCTGCCTGCAGGGAGGTGGGATGGTGTTAAGGGAAGGGATTTGGTTGGAATGGCTCCTATCTAGTGTGGGATTTGGGGACAGGGGGAAGTTTCTGCAACTTAGTCATTGAAATGTGACTTCTTGGTACAGGGGAAAAACTGCACAGGAATACCCCTGGTCAGGCCACTGCAAAGTGATGCCCTCCAAAAATCCAGATCTTGGGCTCACAAGGACCAGGCTGTGGGCTGAGTGTCCCCATGGGCACAGATGGACAACAGTCAGGGGCAGAGTGGGACACTGCCTTTTGCTGGAGCAGGTGCCCTTTTGGTTGGGCTGGGCCACATGTGGCCAGGACAGAGACCCTGCTGACTGGATTGCAGGCAGCCTGTATGGGAACAGGGGTGTCAGGGGTGTCCCCGCACAGCCCGAGCCTGTGACACTGGGCTGGGCTGCTGTGCACTGTGCTCAATGGCACCAGAGCTGGCCGGCTGGGCATGGGGCATCCCTGCTGCCTGTCTCAGGCAGTTAGTGTCACACTGTGAGATGAGCCAGAACAGGGAGTTTGGGGCAAAGGAATTAAGGAGGGAGAGTTTTAATTAGAGCAAGAAGTCAGAGTATGTAATCAGCTGGGTGAATGACTGCCTACTGTGGGGAATTCTCCATATGTCAAATGGCATCAATCAAAATGCCACTTCTTATACAATGGCCTCTGTGCAGGAGGAGGGGCTGCTGTGCCCCGTGCTCAGGGCAGTGCTGTGCCTCGGGCAGGGCATTCCCCCGCTGCAGTCCCTGGGTTCCCAAGCACCCCACGGCACAGGGGGGCAGGGCCAGGACCTGCCTGTCCCATGCCCCAGACTCCTGTGCTGGGCTCGGTGGCGGTTCAGTGCCGGGGGTCTGTCTGTGCCCCTCCCCAGCCCCAGGCCTACTCCAGGCACGAGGAACAGAATGGCTTCTTGGGGGCCACAACCAGGCCCTGAGCCTCACTCCGGGCTCATCACAGGTAACATGACTTGCTGCAACCCTTTGTAATCTTCAGCAGTACAAGGGGAGTGTGTGTCCTGGTGTGCTGGGGCAGGAGAGGGTGTCCAGTCAGCAGGAGGCTGGTATGCAGGTCCTTTTGGTCCTGTGTCCACCCACAGCTTCAGAGACCCCTGGTGATGCCTGTCAGCAGCGGGGCCAGCTGAGCCCAGTCTGACGGTCGGAGCCCAGTGGCAGCACCAGAGGCACAGGAGAAGATTCCTGACAGCAGCAGGGCCCCAGGGCTGGCCTTGTCCTTGTCCTTCTTGCCACGGCCTTCCAGCCGCACCTCGTACTCCTGGCAGGCTCAGTGACTCCCCCATTCATGCTGGGCTGTGTCCAGAGAACATGTGTGGGTGTTCCTTTAAAAACGTGTTCCATGCACCAATAGTTTAACAGTGCAGAGGTGAAATGGTTCATGATCCACATTTCTCCAGGAGGAGAGTGGCTTTCCTGGAGATGGAGCAGGTGGAATGGGAAGAGGAGCACTGCCATGCTAGGACCGAGCTGTGCAGGATGTGTGGATGCAGCGAGAGTGACGTGAGGCTGGGGCAACCCCACGGGGAAGTGTCCCCCTGCGGCACAGGACCCTTTGGCCCCTGAGGCGCCACATCTCCCAGGGTCTCCCCTCCATGCTGCCTAAGGATGTGTTCCCAATATGTCATGAGGGGCTGCCCCCCGGGGCTCCCTGCCCTGTGCCCCCACTCAGCGTGTCTCACTGTGCCAGCAGCTGAGCTCAACACTTTTGACTCTATTTATTACTAAAAAATTATGCAACTGGGTCACATTCCTGCTATTTTTTATGCATGAGCCAAGCAGCAAATTCCATTATTTAAAAAAAACTGTTTTAGCTAGTGATGCACTAGACCACGCAAGTAAATGCCCAAAATAATTCCAGCTGACACCTTTATGAAGGCAGAGTGAAGTTTAAAGTCTACACAAGCCTTTCATTTGCAATCTCCCATCCCTCCTAACCAGCACCTGGGAACTGTGCTGCCATCTGGCTCATAGATCCCCTTTTCTGGCTGTGCCTGTGCCCGTGGAGGGTGCAGCCCCCTGATCTTGGTGCCTGCCACACACTCAGGGCAGGCCTTCAGCCTGGAGACTCTGCTGTGACAGCAAACAACATCTGCAAACATCTGCAAACAGGGTGCAGGACAAGGGACAGAACAGGAAGATTTTTAAGGACAAAAATCATGCAAAGAGGTGGGGAGAGGCTGATCTTCCCAGGCAGGGGGATCCTGGAGGAAGATCCTGGGGTTTCCCTGCAGCCCCCTGGGTGCCCTTTCACCTCTGCAGGGCACACAGGGGACACTGGGACCCACCCCAGGCAGGAGCAGCACCCAGTGAGGGACTGACATGGGGTAGGAAACGCAGGTACTCCCTCTCCTTGCTGTACATCGCCTCCTCTGCCTATTGATGGATGGTTTTTGGAGTTGCCTCTGCCTGTGGTTGGTGGCTGATGTTTTGTCCCCTGAAGGCTGGCTGTGCCGGAGGCTCACTCTGAGTGGCAGTGAGGCTGGAGTTAATCATACCAACCTGATTATTTCCAGCTCAGATCCACCCTTCGGCCTGACCTTGCTACTTAAATGAACAGGACGCTGAGGTTTTTCTTACCATAAAAAATTTTGGTTGACCCCAAAAGTAAAAGATGACAAACAAACGGTGATATAAATAACCTGGCCTCTGGGGAAAGCAGCAAAGGTAACTTACCAATTAGCCCTTCTCTCACCGATAAATCATGGCACTGTGGCACCTGACCCTGGCATGGCTGACATTTCTATAACCCATTTGCCACTGTTCATGTATCAAATGGCTTCCAGTCACCCTAAATTTGGAGATTCTAATCTCCTATATTAAGTCAGTCGTTCTTAGTAATTCTTAGTGATTTTATTTTTATTGGCTTTGTAAATCAGAGTTATCCATGTCAGTGCCCATGGTCAGGGAGAGAAGCGTTTGTCTGTGAAATTGGGTTGACACAGCCCATTGAGTGTGATGATAAGAGGTGATTTGCAGGGCTGGCTGGACAAGCCATTTACACCCAGCAGATTATCATATCACAATACAGAAGTTTTGTTACTGGAAGAACAGTGGAAGCTGCAGAACATGTGGAGTGGGGAAGGGGCACACCCGCTTCTCCATGCTGCTGCTGAGCCCCTGGCTTGGGGACAGGACTCATCAGAGACACAGCGCAGGACAGCAGGAATAGCACCTCTGACATCAGTCTGCCAGGACACCAGGCTGTGCCAATGCCCAGAGACAAGACTGTGTACAGATCCTGCTGATGACTGACCTGTGTCCCCCAGCCACTGGGAACATCCGCACCTGGAAGAAGAGGGACTCCCAGACGCTGAACACACACTGTTTTTAAGAGTTATTGTGATATTTAGTTGGCTTCAGGCTAAACATTGATTCCTGCAGAGAACTCAGCACCCCTGGGGGAACAACCCGCAATTAAAATGATCACCAGCCCGAGCTGGCGCTGCCATTGAAATGCTCCAGCCTCAGCACCAACTGACGGTGTGTGTGAGCCCAGCGCGTGGGCACGGCCGTGTGTCAGCCTCTGCCCAGCGAGGAGCTCCTGAGCTGCACCAGGCTCCCTGCAAGGGCAGCGCTGAGCCATGCCTGTGCCCACAGCACGCCTGTGCCCCTGTCCCCACAGAGGGAATGGAGGGTGTGGGGGCACCACAGAACAGTGTGCACTGTGGGTGCAAGCCTGGGGCAAGGAGTGGCACTGAGGCACAAATCCAGTGGTACCGTGCTTCCCAGCAGCACTGTGCTTCCTGTTGGTACTGCCCGTAAATCTGTGGCTGAGTGGTAGCTGGAGAGGTGGTAGAGAACAGTGATTAACAGAGCGTGTGAAGGGATGTCAGGAGCCTCGGCCAGCTCTGCTGGGAGCTGTCAGCGAGGGCTGTTGAGGCTGAGATTTATACGTGGGGCTGGTGATAAACTGCCTCATCTCCTCATGCTTTTGGGATGTGTTCCAGAGGGCACTCCATGGATCAGGAGGGATAGGGCCAGGAGCTGGGAGCAACTCAGCTTGGGTTGGGAGGAGCAGCACTGGGATGAGTCTGACTGGCCTAGGGGAATCCCAGCTGGGCTGGGCTGTGCAGGGCTGAGGTCCCAAACCATTTGGTGCCAGGGAATTGAGCCACTGAGCCCCACAGGCAGCTGCAGCCAGGGACCAGGCAGTTATGGACTTGGGGGACATACCTGGGGATATGGACCTGCACATGGCTCTGTGCAATGCACATAATGTATATAATGTATAAAACATGCATGATGTACCACACATCTGCCTGTGATGGGAAGCACAGAGACAGTCAGTTATTTAACAGCCTTTCCCAAGAAGTGTAAGGAGGATGGTGAGGGTGACGGTGCCACCTCATCCTGCAGACACAGGTAACAAGCCTTGTCTGGAGCCATTACTCATCCCTGTGGAGGTGCTCGGGATGCCCGGTGCAGCTGGAGGGATGCTGCAGGACTCTCACAGCTGCTGGTGAAGCACATCGGCAGGTGTTTGGGAGCAGCAATTCCCTGGCAGAGCTGAATAATGTCATCAGCTGTTGAACACGTGTCAGATGACCTTTCCCTGCACTCTTCACAAAATCCCATTAATCAAAAGAGCAGAGCAGAGCTAAGAACCCTTTAACAAAATTATTGTAATCTCTGGGTTTCTCATTCATCACGCAGCAGCTCAGCAGCCTCCGTGCTCCCTGAAGGGGTCAGAGGATCCCCCCATCTCTTCTGTACACCACCTTCCCTTCCTGCTCTGTCCTTCAGCTCTGCAGGCTCAGGGCTCCTTTCCTACCAGAGCTTTGCAGATTTCTGCTTTCCGGGCTTGCAGGTCCACTCATCTCTCTTCCTGGGCAAAGATCTTCCTTGACTGTTGGTCATTACAAACCAGGACTAAGTCAAATTCTCATGTATCTTGTGGATGGGGCAGTTGAGGAGAAAGTAAGTTCACAGGCTGAGGAAGGAATGTTTCAGTGATAATGTGAATGTGATCTTGTCTCATAGAAGAGAAAATGCTAAAGGGAAGCTGTAACAAAACAGCCAGGAGAGCTGTAATGAAAGTTGGCATTTATACTTCAAATCATTGCCAGTATTTTCTACTGAGAGTTTCATCAGTGCTGACACTTTCCCTCAGAACATCTCAGCATCTGCATGGGTGGTGGGAGTTGTTTGGCCAAGAGAGTCTCACCCATCTCCAGGGCAACTGCACTTCAAGGAGAAGGGGCTGCCTCCTGCCCACTCCCACCACAGGGCCTGGCAGCTCCTGTCCCTGGTTTTGGGAATCTGAGCCCCCTCAGCAGGGCTCCAGGGATGGGACTATGCTTTGTCTGCCCAGCTCCGGTCTTGTGTGTTGGTTATCATGGGCACTGACACCCATGGTGGAGACCCGACCCCAGTGTCCTCAGCGTCCCCAGCATACCTGCTGCCCTCTGCCCAGGGCAGAGCTCCTTTCCAGGCAGGTCTCCACCCAGGAGTAGCTGCTCCGTTAGCTGGGTCTGCCCGATCCCAGAGCTGCTAATTACCAGCTCCAGCCTGACTCTGCCTTTTAATCCACACAACATCTCAAATAATTAATTTTCAGCTGTAGAGCAGCATTCAGAAGTATCCCCCTGGCATCTCCCTGCTCAGGAAGTCCCCACATGCAAGATCTGTGCTTAATTAGTCAGTTAAACACTCCCCAGTTCAGCCTGGCTGTTGTAACCCAAACCCTCTCATGCTGTGGGTCCCCATGGGCACTCTAGGCAAGGGGATGTGCTGTGCTTGCTGGAGGCTTGAGCCAAAGGCTCGGGCAGCTGATGGGATGGATGCACCTCGCTCAGACCCCCCACTGCAGGGTGGCCCCTGACACTAGCTCTGCGGCACAGGGAGACCTCTCGAACACTGAGTTTTGGACACAGGGAACAGGAGCAGGGAGCAGCTTTTCTAGGGGGAATTTCTCTCCCCCTCAGAGAGCGGCAAAGATGGACTGAGTGGTCTCACTTGCCCCCTTCCATCCCTTACCTGTCTCTGGCCCCAGAGCAGGAGGAGCAGGCACCAGTGACACTGGAGCGCTCGGTGATGCCAGGGTCCTCTGCAAGAAAGCAGTTGCAGTGACAGGGGCCATTGCTTCAGCATCAAACAAAATCCCTGCAAGGTGCCACAGTCACTGTGGGAGGCTGCAGCCTGGGGCTGGGCTCCATCCCCGTGCTGACTCACGGCAACCCACACTGACCTGCGCTGACCCACCCAACAGAGCTTCTCAGCCCTTGGTTCCCTTGGTGACAGTGTGAGAGCCAGGGCCCCACAGGCAGAAAGGAGTGTCTGGAGGGCAGATGGGGACTTCGCTGGGACACAACTTTGCTCTAAGGGAAGGGGAATATGAAAGCAGCAGCAGCAGTGTCGCTCTGCCCACTGGATTCGCCAAGCCAAGGTGGTGGAAAAGTGGGAAGCAAAGGACAGGTTACCCACAGGACCCACTGGAATGAAACACTTGACAACTCAAATCCAGCAATTTCAAAAGGCATCCATCATGGCAGAGCAGTCTGACCTCTGGCCCCAGCCAAGGCCACTTATTCATGAGCCATCACCAGGTATAAGCACAGCCCGTTAATAACGCACCTATCGATTGGCTCCTGTGCTGCTCTGGCTGGGCTCAGATCGATGGTCCTGCCTAAGTACATGCACCACAAAACTTCCAAGAAATACCACCCTGATGCTTTAACACAGCACTGGGCTGTCACTTCCTCAATTTATTAACTGACAAGACTCCCATCACACCAACCTCTAGCCTGGCTCTTCCTGCTCCAGCAGAGACCCCCTGTTCCTGTGTGAGCAGGTGCTGCCCCCAAGCCCAGCCTTGTCCTAACTCAGGGGACAGGAGCCCACTGACCACTGACACTGAGCCTGGGGTCATGGAGTGGAGCAGGACTGGGGAGCAGGGATGCATCTGTGGGCACAGCACGTGACACCCTCAAACATCACCCGGCTGTGGTGCTGGGTGTGGATGACATTAGCTCTATGGACCACATTGCTCAACAGTTTATTTCAGGGCTGTTAAACACTGTTTTGCATATTTATTAAATTGAAGACAGTTTATGCCTGCAATTACTCTGCCTGACAAGCAGCCGCCAGCAGCTGGAAGCAGCGTCTGACTCACAGCACTTGGGTATTACCCTGAGATGATGCTGCTCCGGCCGCTCGGCAGCAGCCAGGAGCACTCAGCCCTTCAGTACGATGGCTGAAGGGAAGATTTAGGAGAAAACCATCATGATGCTCCCGGCCCCAGGGCTCTGCATTCCACATACCCAACATGGCACCTCTGATGGATGAGTCCCGCACTTCACTCCAATCTGCTTGGAGTTAGGCAGTGGCAATCATTTTTTTCAAGCCCTGTCATATATAAAAGCAATTGAGTCAGCAGGCACCAGTTGTCTGGCACAAGGAGAGATTATATTTTTACAAGGTTTTGCAGAAGGTCTATCAAAGTTTGTTCTTTCTTTAAAAAATAAATACATATTTGACAACGCCTCTCTGGAAAAAAATGGAAAAAATTAAACTTGCAAATTGAAACGTTATGTCTGCAAGAGATGTGCTTAAAGACCCTCTTTATGGCTGATAGGAAATGACAAAGATTTTGTGTATAAACTGTGTTTCAGACCAATGCCTGTGGAAAACTGGGAATTTCCCTGACCCCAGACTGTGGAAATGCTGCAGTTGCTGTGAACTTCCTCCCACAGAGGAGAGCAGCCATGCCCTGCCCCTATCCTGGATGCCAGGGCTCTGTTGGGGTCACCCCCAAGCAACAGGACTAGTGATGCTCACTCCAGCGGGGCTGGAGATGCTGCAAAACTATTGGTGTCCCCTGCTTCATGTCAATGCCAGCCCTGTGGGAACAGCCAGCCAGAGGCAAAGCTGGCGCTGGCACCACAGTGGGTCCCACAATGCCCTGGATCCATAAGGAATCCCCTCAGCCCCTCACAGGGGACCAGCTGGGATTCCCACCAGGGATGGAAGTGAGAGCCAAGACAGAGAGCGCTGCTCTCAGAGAGCAACCAGCAGCAACCCACAGCACCTTGAAGCACCCTGCAGCACCCCACACTACCTCACTCCTGCCCAAGGAGGCCTGGGGGAGATCTTGCTGTGCTGGTCCTGCCAGGGCCAACAGCTGCCAGCGTCGGCTCATTCCCACTGGTCGCTTTGCGGTTGTTGGAGCTGTAGGAAACGCTGACATGAATCTGCAGCTATGGATTTTTTTTGACAGAAGCTGAGCCCTCGGGATTGCTGCTCATTCTGTGCTTGAGAAGAAGCTACTTAGTTATAACCAATCTTTTTATAATGATTTTTCATTGTAGAGATAGAGTATTAATTATTAGAGGGTATTAAAAAAAGCATTAGCCCTCTGACCCCTGGAGATGCTCTGGGCTTGTTGAGTGTCTCTTGCAGATTTCCTGGGGCCAGGGGCTGTTCATCAGGACAGGGGTGATGCCTTAAGGCATCAGGGGCAGGTGCTGGGCAGTGGGAACCTCTGTCAGTAGGCACTGGCACCACTTGCTTGCTGACCCTCTGTGCTGAGGGCCATCCCCCTGCTGGCAGCCCCTTGCCCTCTGTGGAGCAGCAGGACACCCTGCTCCTGGCAGCCCCTTGGAGCAGGCTGTGCTCAGCACCCTTTGGTGTCACCCCATTCCCCTGCTCCACCACATCCAAAATCTACTTGACAGACCCTCTCAGCCCACCTGCCCCAGGGAGGAGGTGAGTGGCACTGTGGGGCTGGGGCTGCTCTGGCCCTGGGCACGCCTCGCTCCCACTGCCTGTAGCACATGGCTGGGTGCTGCCGGAGCACTGCTGGCACCCGACCACCACTGGCAACCCCGCACACCTCCCACCTGGACACACTCATCCTGTGAATAAAATGCATGTTAAAGATTTGTCTTCACCTTCATTAATACCAGAATTTATTGCAGATGAGAGGATTTCTTTATTTTACAAAACCTATAGATGGAATACAAGCAAATTGCTGGCTTTTACTAGCGTATAAACTGGGAAAAACCTCTGAGATATGTCTACATTACACTAAACTGCATCCATAATTCATATCTAAAGGAGAAATTTTTAGCTCCCTTGGAGGTTTGTGAATCTATTATTGATGGGACCGTGTTAGGCAACAATAGGCTGCCTCATATTCACACGCCATTTACTGGCTGGGTAAGGCTGCGGCTCCTCCACCCAGAAGCGCCAGCTCTCTGTTAGATTTTTGCAAGGATTTGGAAGGGATTTAGTTAAGAAGCTGAAGTGATGTAGACTGAGTGAGTTGGGAGAGTGTTTCTAGATAGATTCCCACTCCTGGGTCAATCAATCAATCAGGAATGTGGAAGATACTCGGAACAATCTGTTCCTTTTCAGATCTCAGAGAGCAGCATTTGCTCAGCAAAACACTGCGGATACACATCTTCTGAACTGGGAATGTCGGATCCATTACTGGTGGTGACTGGAGCGCAGGGGAGTGGGCAGAAAAACCAAGCCTTTCACTCCACGTAATACAGTGGGCCTGGCAAGGGGTCACCACTGGATCACACCATCTGCAGGCCTTTTGGTCTTCTTCTTTAAAAATTTTTGAGGTTTTTTTTTTTAAGCCAATCAAAGCTAAAACCCCAACAGATACTGAACTGAGCCCCACTTTAAGGGGCAGCACAGGTCCCTGTGAACCATGGCAGAAGGGTGGGGGGATAGTGCCCCACGCAGTTCCATGGCCAGGGCTGAGCCATGCCTGGGGACACTGACATCCCTGCTGCAGCGGCCAGATGGAAGGGAATTTTGGGAGAGAGCAGAGGAAGTGACAGAGGTTCACAGCATCATTATAAACTAAGGAAATGTGCCTGGCACATGCAGGTATTTACAGAGCACGTAGAAGTTAGCTTAAATCTAAACTAAAGGCTGTTGTTAACAGAAGAATCCCATCCTTCCCAACCCGTCGATACAGAGCTGAATTAGATCCAGGAACCACAATGCAAATCTCAGTGCTACAAATCTCACTGACAATATGTTTTGTTCCACAAATAGATGCAAAGCCAAGTAAAAACACGCACAGCAATCCTTATCTGACATATTTGCCTTTGATTAGCTTTTAATTGCTCATTAAGACTTGGGTGGTTTATGACTTTTCTGCATGGCAGAGGAGCAGCATCCCTGCAGGGCAGCAAAAATGGCCACCCAAAACCCCACTTCAGTGAACCCCATTCCTCCTGGGAGCAGCACTACTGCTGCTGGAAGTGCCTGCCCACTGAGCCTGCCTTGGGTGCTGCCCTCCCATTTGGGTGCTGCTCCCTGGTTCTGGTGCTGTTCTCTGGACTTCTCCCTCCTTGCTGTACTTAGTGTTGGTTGGGGATAGTCAGTGAGGATGGAAACAAATTATTGCTGTAGGAGCTGCACAACAAAATCTTTCTGGAAGAAAAAACATCAGTGGTGGCTCAGAGCCAAGGTGGTTATTGCAGAATTTCCCTGGCATTACACAGATCCAAGGGATTATCATTTGCTTCTGTTTGCTGGCTCAGGTGGAGCAGGATGCCCAGCACTGGGAGCTGGCACCGGTCTGTGCCCAGCAGGGCTCTCTGGCTGTGCTCTCACACCTGCCCTGCCTGGGTGAAGCTGGGCTTTCTGGGCGCTGTGCCGCGGGTGCTGTGTTGCAGGTGCTGGCTGAGGTGGGCAGGATGTGGACACCGGCCATGCAGCACTGGGTATGCAGCCATGGGCCCCTCGGTGCCACTGCTGCCAGCAGTGCCCACCCTCGTGGATGCACAGAGGTGGGTGCTTGGTTTCTCCTTGCTCCGGGAACAAGCACCTGGATTAGCAGAGATTGAGCATGTCAGGGGCCTCATGTGTTTGTTTATGAGAGGTTTGTGTGAAATTTTAGGATTTACAAAGTAGTCATATCATTTAATCCTCTTTAATGAGGTTTGGGGATTTATGAGCAAGATATTTTCATTTGCAGCTTGCACAATTAACCTCGGTTAACCTAGAAAGGAAACTTCAGGATAAGTTTGACTTCTTCAGTTATTACAGCTGGGTTTGAAGAGTGGCAGCAGGCGCAGTGCCCTGCTCACTCTGCACAGAGGAGCCAACAGCATCCTGCACATTCGAAGGAGCCCTGGTGTGTATGTGCTTGTATAGACTCCTTCTCTTACAGTTTATTTAGGAGTTAAGCCTTTGCTCTCCTGCCAAGCCCCTTGCTGCTCCCCGTAGGACCCCAGCTCCATGGCTTGCCAGGACCCTGCAGCTCCCTGTGCCCTCCACATCCCTCCTGCAATCATGGGGCTGCTGCCCCCATTTGGGCCAGGAAGGGAGCAGTCTGGAAGTAAACCCCTCCGGGAGCCCCAGCAGACATCGCTGCTGTGGCTGGAAGTGCTTCATGGAGGAAGCAGCAGTGTGGGAAGGCAGTGAGGCCTCCTCTCCTGGAGAACACCAGCAACACAGGGCACAGACAGATGAGGAACATCAAGGACATAAGGCTCAGCTAAGGAACATCAAAGATACAGGGTGCGGACAGCTGAAGAGCATCAAAGACACAGGGCACAGTAAGGAAGACGCCCAGGGTGGCCGAAGAAAAGCTTTGTTCTGGCCTCCAGCTTTGCTGTGACGCTGGTGGCCCTGGGCATCACCCAGAGCTCCTGAGTGCCCAGGAGGCCCTGTGCCCCAGCCATGGAGTACCAGCTCCTCCACCTCCAGCCCCAGCAGTGCCCATACTGTAGGCAGCTGTTTGGGCATCACAGATGATCCCTCGGCTGGCACACAATGCTGTGGGAGGACAAAGTGATCCCATAGCACAGCATGGGAGGGAAGAGTCCCTGGCATGAGAAAGAACACCCGTGCAGTGTCCCCAGCCAGCGGTGACATTGGGGCAGTGCTGCCAGCCTTTTAAAGTTCCCATCATTCCACAGTAAATCAGTATGATAATTTCTCTCTGCAATAAAGCCCCTATTCCCGTCGTGAACTCTCATAACTGGCACCTCGATCTTTCTGAGCTCTTTGCTCTTTATTACCTTCCAATGACTTAAGCCCCTGAACTGAATAACTTCATCAAGGTGTCAACCTAAACAGATTTTTCCCTATAATGGCCCAACTCTCACAGGTTCTTAATGAAAAATATTGATTCCAAAGGATTAGTTGCAGATTTATGTGGTGGATGCTGATCCCTCTGTCACCTGATACCTTATCAGTGGATGAAAGAACTGATCCTCCCCACATGGTTTTAAAAAAGCAATCACAGACTGTGTCAAGCAGAGCTTATTCACAGAGAAATGCATATAATGCTGTGTCTGGATCAGATACGATGCTTAACAGAGAGCTAATAGTGGGCGACGAGGCACAGCCGGAGCGGCCAGGCCAGCCTACAGCTCCCTGCTGGCTGTAGCTGGGCAGAGCCAGTGCCGGTTCCTGGGGCTTATGGCCATGCCTTGGCCACAGGGGGACCAGGGTCCCACAGCGGCTGCCTCTGCCAGCCCTCTGCCAGGTGGATCATTGGCTCTAAAGATCATCACGAGTGTCGATCCACGAGCTGGCAGGTTGTATGACACACCAGAGATAAGCACTAAAGAGTGGATTCTCTGCCACAAGCCCACGCTGTTCTGTGCTGCGCTGATGCACTGGTGGGTCCTGCCTGCTCCCTCGGGGCTCCCGGCACAGGAGCACCCACCGCCGGGGCAGCACCTGGCAACAGCCGGGGCCAAGCGGGGCATCCCAGCTGGCAGCAGTTTGCCCTGGACCCTCCCAATGCCCATGGGACTCACTGTGGCCACCCCAATGGCAGATGCCAGGGCAGGGACCAGGCCCTGCTTCCCTGGGAGCTGCTGTCAGGTCTGCAGGGTTTGGGGGATGTGCACATTTTGGGTGGAGGAGACACCGGCAGTCATGGATTTTAGTGGCAGCCACATATCCAATTATTCATCCTTTTTTCCCCTCCCTCCAGAAACTTGCAGCTGAAATTAATTCATAAATTACAGCCCAGAGTGAGGCATTATAAATAACAGCAGAAGGGCTTTGATTATTTACATTTTTATGGAATCTGAACTGATCAAATACACAGAAGTCACCAGGCACATGGGAGAATTATAACGTGTTCAGACATGATTTAAGGCCGTGCAGGAGGGACCCTTCCAGAAGAAGTGATCAGGCAGGGCCGGTCACTCCGCAGCATATGAGTGATGTACAGACATCACTAAATAAACCTCAGCCCTTTGAAACTTCAGGAAGAGAAGAGAAGAGAAAGCCAGGACTGCCTATGGCATCAGCCCTACAGACACCTCTGTGTCTCCCGGTCTCCTGCTGTTTGCTGGGTGCAATAATGAATGTTTTGGCAACAGCCTTGCTCAAAATCTAATAAAATTATTCAGGATTCTGCAAGAAGCCTTGGAAATGGAGGCTGTCCTACAGCAGCCCCGCGTGGCTCTGGCAGCAGAGCTCTGCGTTTGGGCTTGATTTAAAACCTCATTCGTTTTTCATTAGCTCAGAATTGCTGCAGACGAAGGTTCATTTTTACTACGTGCGTGGAACATGAACGAAAATTGGGATTTTGTTTCTTCCATTTACCTCGTGTATGAAGTCATCCGGTTTTAGGATGAAAGGAGTTATTTACTTCCAATTACCTAAACATGACTGAGAGCAGGAATATCCCTTCCTTGCTATCAAATGACTTCCATATTACTCATCCCAGCAGGCTGTTCTCCCCTGCTGCAGCCAGAGCTCACCCCTGTCAGCCCTCTCCTGCACCCTGGCTCTGGGCACAGACACTCCCAGCCCTTGCCTTCCCCCCCTCCCAGGTGGGACCCCATGGGACGGCTCAGCACTGCCTGGGAAAAGCAGGGGTTCTACCCCAGAGGGATGTGATCCACCAGCTTCAGGGGGATGCAATCCACCTGTCCCAGAAGGGATGTGATCTGCCTGCCCCAGGGGGCATGTGATCCACCCTTGTCCAGCCAATGTCCACCCAGGGCACCCATGAGGCAGCTCAGGGATAACTGGGGCCTGCAGTGCATTGTGCCTGTTGCGCAGGTCCTGCAGTGAGGAATGGGTGCAGTGTCCTGCAGCCCTGCCAGCACCCACCACCCATGCGAGAGGTGCACGTGCCACCAGCCTCCAAGGACAGCAGTAGGCAGAGCTGCCCATGACAAGTGGCAGAGCTGGCAGACCTCCCCAAAAAGGAGGTGGGGGCCCAATGCCCACCTGCTACCCCAGCAACTGGCCAGCACCAGTGCGCTGTCCCCATTGCACCCCCAGCCTCCTCCTCTCTCCTGCACCCCCTTCCCTCCCCAGAGCCCAGAGCATCTTGGGGCTGGGCTGCTCCTCTCCCCACTTTGTAATTTACACCGCAAGCAAACTCCATTCTCATTTCCAATTACTTCACCATTCAGGGTATAAAAAAACTATTCCACTGATTAAAACTGCAATAATTAAAATTGAGGCTTTGTGTTGCTTCTGCCTTTTAAACACTTTACAAACCCTCCCTAAACTCCTGATTTCAAAGCTCCCATCACGTTCCAATTTCATGGCTAATTTGTAGAGCCGCTATGAGTGCTGGGCAGGCAGGGGCCGGCAGCCCCTTGGCTAGGCATTCCCACTCCTTATCTCCTCCCAGTATATATTTATTTCTTCACTTTTACATTATTTTTCTGCAAGCTCTGGGTGTTTGTCTATAAGATATGTGGGAAGGGGGGTTAAGAGCCCTGTTCACCCTCAATCCCCCTGCTCCCAGACAGCCAAGCCTACCATTCCTCCTGCCCCATGGTCACAGCCCTGCCTGTTCCCTGCCAGGGATCCCGCATGGTCTTCTTTTCCCCCCCCTCACCTCTGGCTGAGCCCATCTCTGCCTGGAAGGTACCTGGAGCTACTCTTAATTCCTGATCTGTTGCAAATCGGTTGAGCTGCGACCACAGAAGGCTCTTTTCCAGCTGTCTCCCTAAGGCTGTAACACAGCTTCATTCTGATTTTCCTTCCCAGTCTGGCATTGCTCACCTATTTCTCCCAAGAAAGCTGAGTGCACCCTGGGCCTGGACATGCTGTTGGCTTCTCATGGGAAGAGAAGAGTGGAAAGCCAGTATGTATTTTGTATGCAGGAACAAATGAGAATGGATTTTAATTCCTTCTAATTGAGTCTCCAGAACTCAGACAACTTCCCAATTAACACCAATTAACATAGTATACTTGACATCCCATAACATCCCATTAAATCTCCTAAAATAAGATGTGTAAAGCTTCTCTCTTCACAGAGATGATCCCATCAAACGCTGCACCTCAAAGGTATTTAAATAAACCCTTGCACCAGCTGCAGCATCGAAGCCCTCTGTGGGGAGATGCACCTGCCCAGCAGAGGTATCTGCAGGTGCCACTGGTACCAAACTGGGCCAGTGGCCCAGCACATGGCCAAGGTTGCCGGCTGATCCCAGGCATGATGTGAGCTCCCTGTGTGGGAGCCCAGGCCCTGATACACATCCCCTCCAGCTACTCATTTATTCTATGACATGGCTTGAACACTTTCCGTCCTCATGCCCTGAGCTGATTATGCAAGACCAACAAATAAGACATAGCTTTGGAAGTAAACATCTGGTTGGGAGTCAGATGAATAACTCCTAAAAATTGGTATTTTTCTGCTTGTTGCCATCACGGATCACAGCCCTTATAATTTGCAACCCACAGCTCTCTGCTGGATGTGCATTTCTTGTCCCTAACCTGCATCTAAGACAGAATCCAGCTGTGCAAAATCATATTTCACTTTACTTAGTGTCATGGAAACCTTTGCCTAGACAACAGAGGCACAATGCCAGCTGGCACAAGGAACTCAGCTCTAGAGAGGACTCGAGCTGGAGAAAGGGTGAGGTGAGTCACTGCCCGTGGCCCCCGCATCGCCCTTAGCAGCTTGCTAAGCCCCTGGCCACAGCACGATCCCCACTCAGCCCCTGGCCACAGCATGATCCCGCTGGCCAGTGGCTGGGCTCGTGGGGCTGCTGGCTGAGACCAGGGTGCCTCCAGCTGCAGGCATGCATCCCCCTGGGCACCAAGTTGTCACCTGGGGATTCCTAAAGTGCTGCATCACCCTTGCTCCCAGGTCTTCCCCAAATTCCCCACCCTGCATCTTCCTCTGGGTCTCCCCTCTCCTCCTTGCCTCAGCATCTGTTTGGGAAGTTTGTGGGGTCCCAGCCCCCTGAGGTGGGTTCCAACAGTGAGCCTGCCAAAGCCCAGGGTATAAGGGGAGGGAAAGACAATCCTATAAATAACGGGCAAGGGAAGCAGCCAAGAGTTCTGGGAAAAGCCTGGTGACACATCCATAACAAATAAATCATAAAAACCTGATGAACTAATACACAGCCTCCTCCCCACTGCTGACCTCCAGCTCTCAACTGCAGCAAAGTGCCAGGAGACCAAAATAGCAACAAACACCAATTAAATATTAAAACTCACAAATGTAACACAGAGCAGGAGAGGGGAGGGGGCCTGGATCAGCCCCAAAGGCCTGGATCAGGTTCCCATCTTCTGCAAGCAAAAAGGACAATTTGTATTGGATACTAGACTTTCCAAGCTCATTTCTACAGAAAACATTCAATGCTGATGACACCATTAGGAGTGTGATGGAAGCCCATCCACCACTGGGACTTCTGGCACACTTATCCCTGACATTTGGCTGCTTTTCAGTTATTCTGTGCCTGAATTTGCCCCTCGCTGGGCTCTGCCTGCCTGGTTCTGCTCTGAAACCCCGGCAGGAGCATTCCTGAGGGTCTGGGTCTGGAGCTATGACTGTGGTTAGGGCCCATCGCCTCCTGTCCAGCCCCCACAGCGGCCAGGGATATCAGGAAGACCAGACAGGGCAAAGAGAGGTTCTCCATGCTAAAAGGTGGGCAAATGCAATGCAAACCACAGGCAGATCAGTTTTGCACAGCCCTTAAAGTGTTATCACACCTCAGGAATAGGCATAAAGGTCAGAATCATTAGTGTTTGAGTTCTGAATTAAATCCCCTGCAATTAGCCCTGAGAAGCCAACTGGAGATGCTGTTGAGATAACAGAGCAGGTATCTCTGTAATTGATAATTACGAGGTGTAAAGACGTGCGCTTGCTTTGAAAACCATAATTGTTTCTCATCTGAAAAGATTACTTTATTGTAATGGTCTGCAATTATTTTTATTTTAGACAGACTGGTGCCAACATCTGTAGCCTCAAAACAGCTCGTTTCACAGAAAATTGCTGCAATTTGCCAGTTTCCCCCACACAAGAGGATGTTTGTTGTTGTTCAAAGGGACAAAACTGGAGCTGTTCTCTAAAGCTCCCAAGGAATTCCATGATTCTGTGAAATCACATACCTCAAGCACCTCTCAGGGCATTTTTATCTTGCTCCAGTTCTGCATAAGCTCCAGGCACGCCCAGGGTATTTGTTGCTCCTGCATTTGCCAGTGGAGAACCAGGAGGGCATGAGGGAGCAGGGCTGGTGCCCGGGCAGGGGGAGAGGCAGTGACAGGTCCTGCCCCGTGTGTGGACAATGCTGGGCTCAGCTGTCCCTTGACCCTCCCTCGGGAGGCAGGCCTTGGGGATGCTGACTGGCCAAAGTCATCCTGGAGGTCTGCACTAGAGCCTGACCTGCCTCATGTATTTGAGGGTGGGAGACAAACTGAGGTGTCAAAGCAGAGAATCCCTATGTACTTCAAAGCAGAAGATGTTCTTTTTGAAGTGATCTCCCAAATGACTCTTGCTCCTCTGCACACCCCTGGCCAGGACAGAGCGTGGCCCCACTCACCCAGAAGCCATGGGGTGCAGCACCACATGGCAAAGCCCGAATGGTCCCTTCATCAGTGCTGAACTGATTTCTGTTATCTCTGCTTCACACTGTGGCTGCCAGACTGCCCCTTTGCCAATAGTGTCCTGATACTATAGCCTTGAACAGTCAGTGCATGCGGACCAGGTCATTAGAGAACAGCCTGATCAGGGAGCAGGCTGCACCTGCCACACCCCTGCATTTCCCACAGCCAAGAGTTTCCCCCTCCATGGGGGCAGAGCACAGGTGATGAACACTGTCCTTGCATCAGAGTCTGTAGACCTGCCCTGCGAGCCCTGGCAGGAAAAGAAGCAGGAGCAGGGAGGGTTTAGATCAGCCTCTGGTTGTGCCCTTTATGCCAAGTCCTGTGGGGCAGGAGCTCCAGCTGGCAGTGGTGGGGGGACAGCCCCACACGGGCCCCTGGGCAGCTCTCTGGAGAGCAGATGAAATCCTGTTAAATGTGAAAATGGCAATTTGCCCAAAGTGGACACGCTTCATCAGTGGTAAGAGGAGCTGAGTATAATTTCGTAACATTTCATGCTGCCTGATGACAGCACATACATCTGTGTTCATTACTGCAGGAACACCAGGCATGTGTGCCCGGTGTGCTGCCCTCAGAGAGCAGGGCAAAATGGGGCAAAGTGGCTCAAGCTTGTGGCCAGTCCCTGCTGACCCCCTGAGCACCGGTGGCTGCTGGACTGTGCTGCCAGCTGTGGGAGGGTAACCACAGGGTGGGGGCTGCCTCAACCCCCAGCCCAGATCCAGGCTGGGCAGAGGGACTCCCCTCCACCCAGGTGCCACCCACATGGCCGAACCAACCCGCTTGACAGCAAGGCACAGGAGGGCAGCTGCGGGGGCAGGCTCACGTGCTGTCCACCACAGCAGCCTGTGGGGCTCCCAGAAATGCCAGTGCACAGACAGGCTTTGCCAGAGGTGCCATCGTGTGCAGAGCTGCCCTGTCTGTTTGCAATGCACAGCAGTCAGGTTTGATTTAAATATTTGCTCTGCTTATGCCAAATAGTTGTTCAAAATCTTCAGGGACATTAATATTTATGCATGAGTTTTGAATAAATCTGTTATGATCAAAAGGTCTTGCATAATTGTGGCTCATTGCTGCTGCCCAGGACCCTTCAGAGCCCACACAAAGTGGCAGGATGGAGCAGTGCCACCACCAGCCCAAGTGCTGACCTTTATGAGAGTATGTGCAGGGCTGTCCTCATGTCCTGCTCTCTGTCCTGCTGTTCTCCTGTCCTCATGCATCTTTGAAAGATCTTTGTCACTGCACCAGTGCTGCTGTGTTCTCCCTGCCAGTGCCCTGCATGCGGCCCTGCTGGTCTGTTCCACACTGTCCCTGCCCTGGGGGATGACACAGGCGGTGGGGTGACACACCACTCATGAGCAGCAGCTCGCAGACTGGCCAGGCCCAGCATCTGATGGTCTCTGCTCTACACCCTCCACACAGCAGATGGGAGCCCATCACCCATCCCTTGGCTGGCAGCGGGTCCCATGTGCCAGGCACTGCCAGAGCAGCCTGCACACCTGGCCCTGTCACCCTGTCCCACCATCCCCTCTTCCATGCAGGAACCCTACAGTGCAGGGGCTCTGGCATCCTGGCCAGGGTGATGCTCGGGGGCTGCCAAGGGACCATGGCAGGATGCAGGGATCCCTCCAACTCACCACTGCAGCACCGAAATCGCCCAGGCTCCTCGCCTGGCGGAACCTCGGCTCTGCGCTCTTTAGCCCAGGCAGGCTGTGATTAAAGAGTGATTCATGTCCAGCATAGAGGGTCCTTCCAGCAATCCATCTCCCAGACAAGTTCCTCTGAGCAGAGGCAGGTAAATCAGAGCAGCTGGCAGTGGGCCCGGCCGGACAGTGTCACCCGGGGGCTGCCCTGCCATGACGGAGGGCTGTGATTGCCACTGCAGGGGGCTGCCGCCACTGCCAGGGATTTATCACCCCCGTGCTGCCAACACAAACTCAGTGTGGGGAAGCAGTGCCACTGTAATTATTCTGCAAATATAATTAGGTACAAATGTAGTGAATAAGTAATACTAAAATATATTTATTTCCCACTATTCTCCCAACTCTTGCAGCCCATTAAAATGTGTTATTATGATAATTTGTCATGAAAATGACAACATTTATTAATGCATTAAACTAAATTCCTAGTAAATTAGTAATTGGCTAAACAATGCCACTGAGATCACTGCACTGAGGCCTTTAGCAAAATAGAGGAACGCAGGAGGAAAACCATTTGTTTTTGTAGTTTCTCCCACTCTCCTCAGTGGTAGCTTGGGTTTAACCAGTGGGAGAGCATGGCCAGTGAGGCTAGGGCCAATGAGGCCAGGGCCACCTAGCCCTGCAGGGAGGCAAGCCTGCTGCCAGGCACCTGCCAGGGCTTGGGGTCAGTGCCTCGGAAGGATGGGAGCCCCAGCACACAGGACAGTGGTGGGGTGGGAGCTCTCTACAGCTGTAGCAACCTCTAGGGGGTCAGGCTCTGCTCCCAGGCAACCCGTGACAGGATGAGTGGAAATGGCCTCAAACTGTGCAGGGGGAAGCTCTGGTTGGACATCAGGAAGAACTTCTTCATGGAACGGGTGGTCAGGCACTAGAAAGGGCTGCCCAGGGAGGGGGTGGAGTCCCCATCCCTGGAGGTGTCCAAGAAACGACCAGATGTGGAACTCAGTGCTCTGGTCTGGTTGACAAAGTGATGATCAAAGGTTGGACTCAATAGTCTTGGAGGTCTTTTCCAAACTAAATTAATCTGTGATTCTGGGACTTGGATTGCACTGGGGCATCTATGTCTGAACCCTCAGGGACGTGTTTTAAAACTCCCTCTGAGTGTGTAGCACCTCTGGGGAAGCTGAAGCCAGAGTAAGTTGCAGTCTGGCAGCAGCTGCCATTGCTCCTTGGGATCAGTTGTTGTTGGGGATGTGTCTGACCATCCTGCTTCTCCACTAAACACCAGGGACAAGCCCATCCAGCTCCTCCAGCCTCTACACTCCATCTTGTTTATGACACAGAAAATAACAGAGTGATGTACGAGTCATCTTGGAATTTGAAGCACCCCCACACCTCCAGAAGCCTTCCGGCCCGCCCACCACCTTGCCGCCCTGTCCCACCCCCTCAGGCCGCCATTTTGTCTGCGGGGGAGGCAGCGCTGCCCGGCGCCTCACGGCTCTGCGGGCCGACAGCGACCTCTGGCGGGCGAGGCGCGCCAAGGCGGCGGGGAACGAGGATAACGGGGATAGCAACGGGGACAACGGGGATAGCAACGGGGATAACAACGGGGATAACGAGGATAACAACGGGGATAACAACGGGGATAGCAACGGGGATGGCTGCGGGGCGGGCTGGGGGCTGTGGTGGTCACGGGTCAGAGCTCCTCGCCCGTTGCGTTCCCGCTGTGCCTCAGCAGAGGGCGCTGTCTCCCTGGGCTAAGCAGCTCTTGCCTTAGGCGGGAACGCCCCTGACCACCATTGGAAGGAATTTCGAATTAAATAATCGAATAAATTTAATAATTTCGAATAAATATCCCATCTAACCCCACCCCCCGGCACAAGTTCAGGCTGTTTCTTCTCGTCCTATTGCCTGTTACCCGTGAGAAGAGACGGACGTCCCTGAACGTGCAAACGCGTGCTGCGAGCAGCTGAGGTCAGGTGTGAACAGGTGCTGCCGCGTGCCCCCCGATGCCACCCAGTGCCACATCGGTCACCACTCGTCCTGCCCGCTTCAGCGCCGGCTCTGCAAACTTCTGAGCCATTCTGGGCCTAAGGGGGCCCCAGAGACCCTAGAGGTGCTGCCCATTGTTGTGGCTCTGTAGCCTGTGGAGCTGTGCTGGCCCCTGTGCTGTCCTGCCAAATGGCCTCCGGCTGGAGGCTTGGTGGGATGGGGGGGCCTGGTCCAGCCGCGGCAGTGTCACAGCCTCTCCCAAGCAGCCAGGAGCTGCCTGTCCCTGAGGAAGGCGACATGCTGCATAGTCCCCTATGAGCAGAAACTACCTTGACACACTTGCTGGGTGGGAGCTGGACCCTTTCCCTTGGCTGGCTCTGTGCTGCTGGCGTGATTGAACATGGTGCAGTCCAAGTGCCTGTCATGCTGCCTGGTATGTGGGCACAACGTGCTTGTGTGGAGCAAGGATGGGTTGCAACAACTTCTCCTTTTACCTCTTCTGCCCAAAGGTACACAAAGAAAGGCCACTCTCTGTTCTAGGTTCTTTAATTTTGTGTGACACTTTACTGCCAAGGGTAAGGCAGTAAAGCCCCAGGCAGTAAAGCTCCTGCTCTGAAAGCCCCAGGCAGGGTGGCAGCAATGGCAAACAATGGGAAGGAACTGCTGTGCAGCTGAACACCCCAGCCCAGCTGAGATTCCAGTTCCCACCATGGCTGTTCTGAGCAGCAGCAGGAGCCCTGCAGCTGGATCTGCTTGCTCAGGAGGGGCTTTGCCTGGGTAATGCTGTCCAAGGGCCCCACTACCTCCAGGGCTGACTGAGCTTTTTGTCTGCTGGGGCCGTGGGAGGCTCCTGCCTTGTCTGGGGTCCGACGGGGAGAAGCAAAGGCTGGTCCTGGGCCAGAGGCAGCTCCCCCCTCCTGGATGCCCCAGTTGGCTGCTAGGGAGCAGCTGCCTGTGTTTGGGATCAGCCACTTGCCTGCTTGATTCCCAAGCAGCAGGCAGCACTCCACCTGCTGTGAGAGTTCAAGTAAGTTGTGTTTGTTTCTGCATTTCTTCCAGCTGAGAAATTCACTCCGTGAACTTTTTATCCTGTTTTCTTGGGGCAGGAGAAGCCACTGCGGGTGAGGCGGGTGGTGGTGAGCAGCTGTGTTTGCTGCCTGTTCATGAAGAGCTTTCCCAGCTGAATTAACCTGCAAACCCCAGTGGTGTGCAGGCAGCCCACATCTGTCACACACAGGTGTTGCAGTGCAGTGATTTCGGGGATCCACTCTGCTCTTAATGGTGCTGGAGGCTCTCAGACTTGTATCAGACTGCACAGTCACCCTGGGAATGGCAGTGGATGGAACCTGGGGGCTTGGGAGAGGAGGATTTGTTGCATTCCCTGTGGGGTAGTCAGGCTGCCTCTGTGGAAGACCCTTGTGTGGGCACAAACGAGGCCAGACCAGGATCAGGAGGAGATGTGTCCAGCCAGCCCTCCCCAGCGCCTGGTTTTGTTCAGGTGGCTGGAGAAGTTGGAGATAGGAGGAGAGTGGGTGCCATGGGGCCTGCTCAGCAGGTCGGAGCACCTGCAGGAGCCTGTGGGGAGCCAGGCCTGGGCACTGACCTGGAGAGCTGCAGCCCACAGCATGGCAGGGAGCAGGGCAGGAGGATCAGCATTCACCTGCCCTCCTCGCTACAGAAGGGACTCTGAAAGCAGTGCCTGCCACTTCATTCCACTCTGTTAAGCACCTGTAACTGTGACCGACAGCATGGCCCCAGGCAGCTGCCGCGCTCTGCAGTTCTGCTGTATTTTTGCTGTGCTGGCAGCACAGAGCCAAGCGAAGGACGAGTGTAGCTGTGTGTAGACACTCACTCAGGTTCCTGAGGTAATGTTGAGGGAACTGCAGCAAGGAAAACAACAGCTTTGTAGGGAAATCCGGAGGCGGGGAAAACAGCTGTGACAAAGCCATTGTGGCACAGCTTTCTGAGCACCTAATGAAAGCTGGAGCTAGGCTTGGGCACCTGGCCCTTTTGATGGGCTCTTGCCCACTTCATGCCCTACCTGCCAAGCTGACCTTCTGGCCTGGTGCCTTCCCTATACCAGTCACCAGATGCATCACCATGGATGCACTGCTCCTATCTTTAACAGCCAGGACCATGCCTTGCCCCAGGTATGCTGTGAAGACAGCTCCTTCTGCCACAGTGCATCCATGCTGTCCCCTGCCTGGGGAACAAGGACCTTAAAAACATTCCCATCCATCCCCAAACTGCCAGAGCAAGTCCTGGTGCCATCAGCTGGCACAGAGGGGAGCCACTGGAATGGCAATGGATCCCCGGGGCAGAGGAGCTGCACTTGTGCGTTTAAACATGCCGAATGTTGGTAGAGCTACCACTGACACCTGGTTAAATGGGTGTGGATGTCTGGTGTCTTGTGGACAGTCATTAAATGGACAGACTGTAAAGGATGTGTTGCCCTGATTGTCTTGGGGACTTCTCTGTCTCAGTGAAGACAGACAGAGCAGCACCTGGTAACTCTTTGCATGCCAAGGCTTGTGAGACAAGAGGAAACAGATGGTGCTTTGTATTCACACAAGATGAGAGCAGAGAAGTCTGTTCTGGCACTTCAAGTGTGAGCTAGGTGAGGAACAGAATTCTCTATCTTCAGATAAAATCTTCTCCTGAATATGCTCATATTCTGGCAAAAAAATGTAAAAAAATCAAACCTTGGCTGTCCTTACTGCTGCATCAGCCCCTGTTCCCATGGAAAAGAGCTGCAACTGGGAAAAAAGGGCATTTGATGTCATGGAGTAATTAAATGTATTGCAGCCCTCTCCAAGCACCCCCGTGGGTATGGCCCCCCCAAGGATATCCCCACCGCAGCAGAGCCCCCAGGGTAAGAGCGTGCGGATGCTCACTCAGCCCTTGCTTCCCCTGAGCCTGAACGTGTTGGGTGCACATCCCAAAGGGCTCTTTCCCAGCAGCATCGTGACCAGGCCAGTGGCTGTGTGCCAATGGTTGCCAGCAGGTGCCAGGGCAGAAGTGACTCCCTGGCCATGCAGGGCTCAGTGGCTTCTGCAGTGTCAAAGGGAACTTTGGAGCATGTGGCTGTTTTATTTGCTCAGGAGCAACCTGGAGCCCCAGGATGAGATCCGGAACCCATGAGAATTTTCAAGCCCTCCCTTTGCAATAAATCAACATCTCATTGCATGTGTTACTTATCTTATCAGCTTAATGCAATCCTTATCCAAAAAGCACTAATCCAATTCCTCTAGAGAGATGCGTCTGATTAGATTAATTAATCTGTTTGCACTGGAGATTTCCCTAACACTTGAACATCCTTGGGGCAAATTCCTCTCTGAACCCTGAGTGTATTGTCTGAATGGGGGAAGAAAGGGGAGAAGGGCAAAGGCATTGTGGAGGTGGTAAAAAGGCCCTGATGCTGTGGCTGCTCCAGTCAGATCAGAGTGGGGAAGGGGTTTTGGAAAGCAGGGTGCTTCCCAGGGGTGCTGTAAGCCTGGCAGCTGGGTGCCAGCTCTGTGCCCCACATTCCCAAACCCCATGCTGGACACCAGCAGCACCAGCCTCCTTCCAGTATGGCGCATCTGACCAGGTAGCTCTGCAAGGGTTGCTTCTGGCATTTTTTTGAGTTTCCTCACTTTTTATATACATTTTGAATAATAAGTTTTTCATATCAAGCTAATCTAACTCCCAGCAGAGCTCTCTGTGGACAAAACCAGGATGGAATCAAAATTATGATTTTCTAATTGCCATTTGGTGTGGGCACACATATTTGTAGCCATTCTCTTCATAGCTGCCAAGATAAAAGCTTTGGAAAATTAGTCAGTTTTGCTCAAGAATTTGCTTAATTGCTCCAAGATTATTGTGTTGGTCAGCAGTGTGTAGGTGAGGAGTTGGGGGGTGGGAAGGGCAGCAGGGCCCCCTCCTAGGCAGAGCTGGGCAGAGTTGGCAGAGCTGGGGCTGGCAGCTCTGCTCTGGAGCTGTCAGGAGGGTTCAGACCTGGGGACACAGCGCTCAACACCATCCCCACCACTATTCCCACTCTCTGGCAAGGTCTAAAAAATATCATTAACATTTGTATTCAGATGTGCTCTCCCTGCCCCTTCTCGCATACAGCAAAAGAGGTGATTTAAAATTTATCAGCAAGTGTCAAGATAACCGGTGCAATTCAGCATCAAAGTGCAAAGACCAGTGCGAGATGACAGCTGCAGCATCCATGGAGTCACATGTTTTATCCCAGTAAGTACATGAAAATTGCAATGTGCTTTTCTGCTATTCAGGCTGAAGGGCTCCTTTAGCACCGACCAGCTCCTGATATCAAAGTGAATGATTTCTTTCATTATTCCTGGTTATGAAGCCTATTTTCTTGTTATTTGTCATTTGTGAAGCAATTTGGTTTAAAGATGGCTTGAAGCTTTTGTATTGAGCAATCAGGAAGAAAGTAGGAAAGGAATAACTAAGGGGAAGATTGGGATTCTTCGTCTCCTCCTGCATAAAGAAACGCAGGGGCTGTCACATGTGGGGCAGGACCCATTCCTAGCAGCCGGATTGCATGAGCTCTGTGAGGGTCAGGCGATTTCCAGGCTGGTGGGGGTGCAGGAGAGGGGTTCAGCTCAACGATTTCAGCTGCTCGAGAACTAACAGCCCCTCTGGGACATGCTGGGAATTTAAGTGACTTTGGAGCCAGCAACTTTCTGCAACTCACAAATTTGGGCTTAAGAGCCAATCAATTGTGCACTTGTTTTTGCACCACCAGAAATGGAGTATGGATCTGCTGGAGGAATTTTAGAGGGGCTTTTTATCCTCCCATCTGCAGCTGGGCTGCTATTCCTCACGCTGAAAAGCCAGCCATAAGAGTGTCCTGAAAACCATCCCTGTGCTGCTGCAGGGCTTATATATCGCTCGCTGAGGAGCAATACCATGGCAGCAGCTAGGAGGGAAACAAGAGGCAGAATCAATTCTCCAGCAAGTGTTGTTTGATTTTGTCATAAACCCCTAATATTCCATATTTAAAAATGTAGCTACTCAGCCTGGAGATGAAAAGCTGTGTCATTCAAATGCCACAGAGGGCAGCTGCAGGTGGTGAGTGCCTGCCTATTCCCACTCCAGGAGATGGGCATGTGGCTGTCTGGTGCTGCTGGGCTGAGCCAGCCCCAGCCCCAGGCTCAGCCCCAGCCCCAGCCCCCTCACACCCTCACCCACAGCCCGTCTGCAACGCCGCTTCTCTTGCAAACCGTGCAGGACCGTGTCCCTCAGTGCTCCCGCAGCCAGGGCTAGCAGGACTCGCTGTCCCGGTGCTGCAGCATGACACAAAGCTGCCCCTGCCCGCAGGGCTGATGTCTCTCCCGCGGGAGCTCTGGGGCTGCCGGGCTTCTCTCCCGGTTAGTGCACTTGGCTAGAGCCCTGCGCCCCGGGGTTGAGGGGGGTCCCCATGGGGGCCGGGGGGAGTGCAGCCACAGGGGAGCAGGGACAACACACAGCAAGGCTGGGCAGCTTTTGTGCGAGTGCCACGAGTGTCCTCAGTAGCAGGGGCTTGTCCTGTGGCTGTAGGAGATGCTGCTTGCCACGAAGAGCTGCTGGCGCTTTGCACTCCAGATGAGCAGCTTTGCTCCAAGTGCAGAGTAGGAATACCAGTGCTTTCCACAGGATATTTTTATTGGCTGCTCGTGGAGAAGTGGCACTGCAAGTCTAAAATAGCTAGTGATGTAAAAGCAAATATAGGGAATGTGCCTGCAGAGGCCCCTCCTGGAGGAGACAGATTCCATCTGGTCTGGTACCAGGCACATTTCCAAAGAGTTTTAGTCCAGTTTTGGGAATTTGATTCTCTCTCTGCGCTCTGTATTTTAAGACTGAAGTGAAGCAGGGTGACATGAGCAGGTTTTAGCATGCACACGGCATCCCCCCCTCTCAGAGCCTGTCACAGGGCAGCCCAGAGCAGTCCCAGCTATGTCTGCAGTGGGTCCCTCTGGGTGGTCAGGGACCTTCTTGGGGCTTCCTTTGGGGCTCTTAAGTAAGACCTACATGTTCCTAATTTAATTAAGATTTATGTTTTTCAAGTATTTTTTAATAATAAAGTACTTCTTTTCACCACTGAACACCTACCCCAGGAATGCTGTTTCCAGCCAGAACAGCTCCATGGTTTCCCTTGTGATGGAGTCAGGCTCCTGAGACAGTGCCCAGGCTGTCACCCCTGGGTGCTGGCTTTGCGCAGAAGGGAATGTGCAGGAGCTCGAAGGGCCCAGAGCAGCTGTGGTAGGGCTGGGGCCAGCCTCCACCTCTCCCTTCCTTGCCTACACCCAAGGCACAGCTTGAAGGGTCCTTCTGGTCCCTGTCCTTTGTCTCTCCACGTTGCCATCCCACCTCCCTGCCCTGTCCCATCTCTCCTGGTCTGTACATGAAACGTGTGCTCAAAGGAACATAAATACAATGATCCCCTTAGAAATGTGCTTTATCAAGCTTGCCTTTCTTCCTGCAGTTAGCTCTGTGCTGATTAGAAGTCCCTGCTAATGAAGGGAGCTGGTGAAGGTGGGCTGGGGTGCAGCAGGTAAGAGTCATGCCGGAGCACTGAAAATTAATTGTAAAGGCAGCAAAAATGTAAAAAAATCTGTGGTAAGTGTAACGCAGCATCAAAGCAGAGTGCCAGCTCCTGTGCTTCCCTGCAGCCTTGTTGTGCATCCCAGCCCCCTCAGTTCGTCAGGACTCACCGCTGGGCGCCGAGCATCCCAGACAAGGGAGGATGTTACGCCCAGCTCAGCAAAGGGCTCAGCTTCCTGGTGGCTCTGGGCATGGCAGCCCAGTTTCAGTCCAGTGTCCCCACCCATGGGCACACGCTGGTCCATCGCTGGCCATTGGATGGGGTCACCTCTCAGTGTGGGCAGAGCAGCCTCTGCCCACTCAGTACTGCAGCCGGGCTGGCAGCCAGCAGCAGTCAGCACACTGGGGACCTCAGGGGCCCTCCCCTGCCTGGGGCTGACAAAGGGACACCCAGGCTATACAGCTTCTCCTGCAAGACACACACATGTAGTGGTTCTGTTCAAATCTGCATTCTTAAAATTACAACAGTCTGGAGGCAGAAAGAAAGCCTCTTCTATGACTGAAAATTAAAGATACTGCTTCCTGATCATTGTAAAATTGACTTCTAAAATAAGATACTTAATTAAATGTATCCATTCTTCTGATACTACTCAAAAGAGTTAAGTCCAGAAACGATGCAGAGATACTGAGGGATAATGTATTCATGGGGATGGTTATCTGCCTCATAAAGGCATTATGAAAGTAGCAAAAGTAATTGCATTATATTTATGTCGATTCTCTTATTTAACTTGGCTGCAAATGAAGTATTCTGTATTGAACTGCAACCCATTTTAATTTACAAAACCAGCCCTGCTTTGCTCAGTAGTATTGCAACTAATGAAAAATGACTCAAAGGAGTAGATCTTTTCCATATGAATGCTTGTATAGACCACAAGCAGGCACTCGATGGATGGAGCAGCTGCTGGGGCTGAGGAGCTGTGGGCTGCGGGGGAGAATGAGCTCTAGCTTGCTCTGAAACTTGCAGGAGTGGAGGGCTCATCTCTGCAGGCCCCTCTCCTGGGAGATGCAGCTGAAGGAGCTCCTTATCTCCCCTGGGGCCTTTTGGGAGCACTGCCTTCAGCCTTGTCCCTGCGAGCAGGTCTTGCTGCAGCCGTCTCTGCTCCTCAAGGCCCAACTCTGCTCCCTCGGGCTGGGACGTTCCTGACCTGAGCTGGTGTCTGTCTTGGACACGTTAGGGAGGAGCGGGGCTCTGTGGTGCTGCCCATCAGGTGACAGTGACACCTCAGCCGCAGCAGGGGTGCCAGGGTGGCAGGATGTGCCCTCAGCCATGGGCAGAGAGGCAGCAGTGGCAGCACCCTCCTGTCCCCATGTCACTGCTGTGCACTAATCCAGCCTGATGTTTCTGCACGCAGAGGCATTCCTGAGTGTGCTCAAACATGGTAATTTATTATTATTTATTTACAAGCAACAGAATGTCTTCTGACCTTTCTGTCCTGCTGGGCTGACTCTAGAGCTCCGGCTCTAATCATGTCTTGTACATCTAAAGAATGCCAAAAGTGATGCTGTCCTGGCCTGAGTCCTGGCAGCATGAGGCTGGTGTGGCCACAGGAGGCCGTGTTCACTCCGGCTGAGAGGAGCAATTGGAGGCAGCAATGCTGGCATGGTGGGCTGGGGCAGCTGGCTCTCTGTATTGGTGGGCAGGGAGGGCTCCAGGCCAGGCAGCCTCCCTGATGGTCAGCTCCTCCTCTCTGCCATGCTCCCAAGTGCTTTATCTCCCCCTGCATCCTCCAAACACAGGCTCAGCCACCTCCATCAGCAGGTCCCTGCATGTCCCATCAATCTCCCAGCTCGACACTTTGCATAATATCTGAGGGTAAGCAGAGGTCCTGCTGCTCTGGGGCCTCCCCTGCACTCTCTGCTCCAACTCCAGCTGGCGATGCCTCAGCGTTGTGGCCCTCAGCCCAGTTCTTCTCCTCACTGGAGCCAGGAGACTCGTGTGCAAGTTCCTGTCAGTTCTCTGCAGCCATTGTGCTCTCTCCTCCTCCTCCTGCCTCTGCTGCTCTGCAGATTCTGGACATCTTGAGGATACATTGCCCTGGTTTGAATTTTGGCTGAGCAAAACCCTCCCTGTGTTGTAGGCAGGGCTGGGAGCCCAGACCAGAGCTGGGGCTGGAGGACGTGTGATGGGTATAAAGGCTTCTGCCCTTCCAGATTTGTCAGAGAAGGTTTTGTTTGCATAACACTCATCCTCCAAGTCTCCGATAGTGTGGGGTGGGCACTGCTGGGTGAGCTCCCTAAACCCTGCCCAGCCCCTAGGCCGGGACTGGCCCTGGCATACCCTGCATGCACCCTGCACGGCCCTGACATGCTGCCTGGATTCAGCTGCCTGGCAAAGGCACTGTGGCCCCAGCCTGCTCCGTGTCCCTCACCCACCCTCTGTTGTGGATGCAGGAGCGTGGGTGCTTATGAAGCACATCTGAAGGCCACCGCTGGCAGGCAGACGTGGCAATACAGAGATTTTCATTGTCAGTGACAATATTAATGTTGTGTGATTTACAGTCTCTGGCGCGCTTGCTCTGCTGGCAGCACAGCAGCTGCTTCGGGCCCATTTGGGTGGTTTAGATCTGTCCTTGAGGGTGTAATAGAGTTATTGAGAGGGCGCAAACATTGATTGATTTGTATTGACTTGCTTGGCAGACAGCCTCGTGTGGTTGCGTGGGAGCAAAGGTTTGGGACGGGGACCATCAGATAAGGGACAGAGACTCACTGGGTACTTACGGGCACCCCAGAGCAAACCCCACTGACCTGTCCTGGAAGTGCAGCTGCAATGTGCTGAGCCACATCCCTGCCACTGGCATTTGGTTCCTGGCTCTGAGCAGCAGCAGAGCCCAGTCTGGTCCTGTCCTGGTGGCACTAGCAGCTACTCATTGCCGGGTCCCTGCGTGGGCCCTGCCTGGTGCCACTGGTGCTCACTGATCCCCAAGACAGATGTGTGTGCCTGCTGCAGCTAACCCAGACCTGATGGTGGCCTGCTCTCCTCATCCCAGCCATCCAAGGCAATTACAGAGCTGCTGCCAGTGTGTGGGCTAAAGGGGCAGCGCTGGAGGGAAAGTTCTGACCATATTTCTTGCCAGCATGACTGATGGCAGGACTGATGCCCTGCACATCCCTGCTCCCACCACACAGCAATAATGACATGGATGCAGGACTGGGGTCACTGTCAGCAGGGCCAGAGGGCAGGAGCTGTGGGAGCAGCCAGCCCAGCTGCTGCAGTAGTGAGGGAAGTGCCTCCTCAACTGGCATCTCTGGGCACAGGGTACCCATACAGGCTGAGCTCCAGCAGCCCATCAGCACGTCCTCCCCCAGCAAGGGCCAGTCAAGGGCCCGTGAGAGAGGGCGAGGGGCTGATTGGGTTCAGGGGACCCTGCCCACCACACCTGGCTACACAGGAGCTGCAGCTCTGCCTTGTCCTGTCCACAGCATGAGGGGACCAGTCTCATGCCAGCCCCTGAAGTACCAGCCTGCTTGGATGGGGACAGCCCCCCAAGGGCAGTGGGAATTTCCTGGGCTGGCAGGTCGGCTGCCCCTGCTCCTCTGGTGCTCCAGGCATGTGCTGTGGCAGCTCCTGCTGAGTGACACCCCAAGACATAATTGAATTCACACTTGGGTTTAACTCATTATCCTGTCAAGATTTTGGCATTTCAAATGATTCACAGTTGCTTCAGTTATAAGAATTGGGGTGTTTAGACAATTCTACCCACCCCTGCCTTCCACCCTTCCCCTGCCTGGTGTTCCTGGCTCCCAGGTGTGTCACCCATCCCTGCTCCAGCCCCCCAGTCGGAGGAAAGTCTCCCCTGGGTCTCAGCTCTCCCTCTTGTCCCCTTCGCCTGCCTGGGCATACTGGGTGTGGTGTAGGTTGGTGCTGGGGACTTGACTGGTGCAAGCACTCCCCTTCCATCCAGAAATGAGCAGCATTCACTAAAGGCAGCATCCGTCCTGGAAGTGCCCTGCAGACTTGCAAGGAAATTAATAGCTCTGTTTCCTCCTTCTGTGGTGCAGAATTGTAATTCTTCTGGCACAGTGAAGAGCTCTGCCCAGTGGTGCAGGAGGGACGGATGGGAGCAGGCTCTGCAAAAGGACATTTTGAACTGATCTCTGGAAAACATTTATCACAGCAGGACCAGCTGGAATAATGAATAGCTCCCTGTGCACAGATGAGACAGGCAGGAGATGAAACCTGTGGACAGTCCCTGCACAGTACTGGGAGGTGCTGCTGGAGCCCACGGGCAGGTCTCGTGCAGCTCTCGTGACCCCCTGGGATGGAGGGCAGTGCAGGGTGCTGGGAGGGAGGGAGGGCAGCGCCATGCAGGAGTTCACCCTGTTCTACTTCAGCCACCTCCCATCAACCTCTCAAATCATCCCCACAGATCCCACACCTCTGGGGCCTTCTGAGGGCAGAAGATCCCACTTTAGTCTATGATTATTTTATCCAAATCACCAGGTTGATACTGAAGTATCTTATAAGTACCCGGGACCAACCTTGGAGTGTTTAAATGAAGAAATTTAAAAAAACCCCAAAAAACAAAAAACACCAAGTAAAGAAACAGTTACAGCATTTGCTGATTCCTTGATATTTTAAATCAATTCCTTGAAATTTTAAATCAATTCCTTGAAATTTTAAATCAATTCCTTGAAAAGAGCCTAAACATTTCCTGCCTGAACATCTCAGCTTGTGGCCTGGGCACTCATTGGTCCCTGCTCCACAGCCTCTCCATTTCTGTAGGAGCCCAACTTTGGGTTTTATCAGCCCCAAGCTAGGAATCTCTCTCCAGTCCCCCCAAAATCACTGCAGTGGGGTCCAACCAGCCCCCAGCATCTTCCATGCCCTGGGCCAGGGGTTTTGCTGAGCTGCCAATCCACACACAGGAACATGCCACAGACAGGCAGGAATACAGGCTCTGAGGCAGTTTAATGCCAAGCTCATTTGTGGGTTTTATTCCTTCTTGCCCATGTTGCCCCTCCCTTTCTGTGCTCTGAAAATATAAACCAGCATCACAACACTACACTGGGCTCCGAAAGTCATCAGTCAAAAGCGTGTAAAATATGTATTTGTAACAGGAACACAAATTCATCATCTTTGTACAAGTAAATACTTCCTATTTTGAGTTCTATGACAAAGTGTGTATCAAGACATATTATGTAAAATGGACAAGTTAAATTCAATTGGGCCTGAGTTAACATCAGCATTAGAAACTTGACTTCTGCATTTCCAAGCTTTTTGAAATTTCCAGTCTATAATTTCGCTGGTGGGGTCAGGTTGAAGAGATTGCTTATATACGTGGGGTTCCCATGCTTCATGCAGGACATTTTCTAAAGTGTGTGGTGCACCAGTGCTTGACACTCCCGAACAGCAGCACTCATCAGTGTTCAGCACAGCACGTGCTCACTATAAGGCAACTGTGTCTCATTTGTGCAGGTCACCCCCTGACCTTCCCAGGTATTTCAGTGCTCAGCACAAGCATTCGGATGTCAGCAGCACAGCTCGTGCCCCTGAAGGAGGGGACATGCGGATGGCAATGATCTGCAGTTCCCAAGGGAAAGCAGCGACTGGATTCCCTGACCAGGGAGCTGGGAAGCCCTGCACTCCCAGACCTTCTTACCCCAGGGATGTGGGTTCGGGCTCCCTCGTTTCTCCTGTGGTTGTTTCTGACCCTCTTTGTGCTGGTGGGGTGTTGCTCTCTCACCTCTGGCAAAGTCGAGGAGAGGAGGTTTAGGCAGCATGTCCTGCTTCTCTGGGAATAACCGGAACAGCTTTCTGTAATCATAAAGGAACATTCACCTGGAGATTGTTAGCTCAGACCCCTTGGTGAAAGTGTGCTCGTTGAAATACATCTCAACTCTTTAATAGAAAAGGTAGAAATTTCTCTGCTATTCATCTCCAGTGTTTATATAACAAACTGCTGAGCTCCAAGCGCTGATCTCAAACAAATACTTATTCAAGACTTGAGATTTAACCATTACTTTAGAAAGCATAGTTGTTTTTTTCCTTGTTATATTTTAGAGAGGCAGAGAGAGGCGGGGTGGCTTTTCCAGGCCATACCTGTCTTCACTGTGGGTTGTGCTCCAACAGGGCTCATCCTGTGCCCAGCCAGGACCAGGGCTGTGCTGATGTACCCCTCCTCAGTCCCTGCAGCCCCCTGATCCACCCCAGCATGCGGGGTCCCTTCTCATTGGGCAGGCCAGCCCTTGCCCGAAGCTGAGAGAGGGTCCAGAGGAGTCTGCCCCTGATGAGAAGTTTTGCTCCTGATGCTCATTTTGGAGCAGAAGTGGGGATGAGGTGGGGGCTGCTACCTGCCCAGAAGTGAAGAGGCTTCAGCATGGTGGATGCTCCAACTCATGGTGGGGATTTTGGAAGCAACTAGGTCTCTGCTCTTCCAGATGGCAGACACTGAGTGGCACCTGAGGATAGTCCCATAAATGTTCAGGGTTTGTGTGTTGGCTCCTGAGCCATCCACAGAAGAACCACGTGAAGTTTGGCCTCTGGAGCTCAGTGTGGAGCACCCACAGCCCTGTGATGCTGGCAGTGGGGCAGTGTCTGGTTCCCCATGAACCTATTCCCCCGCACAGCCTGGAGTGCTGTCCCCACTGTGCAGCCAGGCCCCAGCTCCATCACTGCTGGCTGTGGGGCCTGGGGGCTGCCACTGGCACCCTCCCTCCAAGCACCCTCTCAAAGCACAGGGCAGCAGAGCAGCTGAGATTCATTAGGCCTTAAATTGTACCAGAGCACAGACAGGAGCACGGAGTGTTTGTTTTTGAAGAGGGCACATGTCACAGTAAATGCCAGTGGCCCTAGCGCTCGGAATAATAAATGTGCAAACAGCAATTAACAGTTGCGTCTTTTGCGAACATGCGAAGGACATAATTAGCCAGTTCCATCTGTTAATTATACCTGCCATGGCTCACATATTCATATCCCAGCCAGAACTCAGAGGACAAAGGTGAGCTTGCGCAAGCAAAGCTCCTCTCATCCAAACATTAGATCCCATGAGCCTTATCTCCCCTCTCTTGGGTGTTGCTCAAAGCAGGAGGGCAGCAGCTCCCATCCCCTGCTCCAGCCCCTCACTGGGGCTCTCCCTAGTGGCCTTTCTCCACTTTGGGAGGCCCCAGCAACAGCTTCTCACTGGGAATACCTGCAGAGCCCTTTGCAAGTGTTTTCCAGAGACAACTTCCCTCGAAGCCCATCCAGGGTGGCTTTGAACAGAGCTGTGCTGCAGCAGGAGGTCTGGGTCAGACCTTGTGCTGGTACTGGGGACTGATGAGGCTGAGCCCAGCTCAGACAGAGCAGGGGCGTTACCCAGTGCTCTGGCAGTGCCTGGAGCTGGCAATCTCCCATGTGAGTTTTCAGCTCCAAGGAGGTGGAGGATGGATGTGGCTGTCTTGCCACACACCAGCTGTGGGTGAGGGTGGAGGTAGCGCTGGGGGAAGGGGCTGGAGACAGCGCCAAGGAGCCAAGCATGAGGGATGCTGCTTGGGGGCCATCGGTCCGGCTCCCACCCCTGCCAGCTCTACCGTTAAGAGTAACTCCACATTCCAATGGGCTCTGTGAAGCCCTGGCTCACAGCCCCATTCCTGTGTGCTAATTTCAAACAGACTTGCAGGATGTGCTCTCATGGATCTAAGCAAGCAGCAGAATCTTAACTATCAGAGCTCCTTGCTGGCTGATAAAATATGGATAAAGGAGCCATCACTTCAGAGCAGCAGGAAGAAAAATAATTGCCAAGGTTGGCTCTCATTTGAATATTGTTAAAACCCTTGTAGCGTGGCGATGACTGCTGCAGGTTCATTCTGCTTCTGGGAATAATTTTGCCAGACAAGATTTCACTCGGCACAGAGCAGCAGTAACAAGGGGTGCCTGCTAATTGCCCCAGCAGCCCCAAGTGGTCTGCCTGCTCCAGCCAGGTCCCCTCCACCCTGGTGCAGGGGAACCTCGGGGGTCACAGCCCCACGCACCAGCTGGGATGCAGCCCCAGCACAGGGCAGCAGCAGGAAATAGCGTGAGCCATGGAGGAATGAGGCACAGAGAGAGGAGCTGAGTTTGGTTTGGTTTGCACAGGCTTTTTTGGGTGGGTTTTTTTGTTGTTTATTTTCCCCCTGAGCTGGTGCAGAGGCTGGCAAGGACAGTAAAGTGACACTGACTAATTGAATTCTGAACTAGCAGGAGCAATGCAAATATCTGACAAATTGATTTAATTGCGTTCACGTACAATAAAGCTGAGATCTAAAAGGTCAGCTAGAAAATGGAAAGGGTCCCTGGAGTGCTAACAGGAGGAAGCTGACTTTAATACACATTCATCACATTTTATCATCTAATTAGTTCACACAATGCCAGACTGATAGACAGAGGCCTAAACAAAAGTATCGATTGATTATTAGCCACATATCTATCATATTGCCTGGAGCTGGCTGTCAGCAGGGGCTGGCAACTTCTTCCCAGTGTATCAGCAGAGGGGGGCATTTGATAAATAGTTTTTCTATAGCAGAATTTAGACTCTGGAAAGTGTTTTACACAGACACTGAATGATAAAGATCCCTGCAAAAGCTCTCTAGCAAAACCACCATCAAAACCCAGCCAGTCTTGCCTGCATCGAGAATATTTATGAGCGTGTAGGCAGCCAGCCCTGCTCGGTGAGGAGTGTCCAGTCCCAGCATTGCTCAGCACCTACTCTGTGGTGCTGGTACACTGCTCCTGCCCCCTCTAATTGCCTGCAGTGCCAATAAACCCCCGGGGACACTCGAGCTCCTTTCACATGCTGGTCCAGAGCCAGTGCTTCACCTTTCCTGGCCGGGAGTCTCCCTGCAGAGCTCCACAGGAGAGAGGGCAGGTCCGGAGGCAGCTTGGCATCCCCAGGTGTTGCGGGGCTGAGCCCAGCGCGCATCTGCTGTGCTGGTGGCAGAGCCCCAGTTCTGCTCTCCCAGCCCCTCAGCCGCACTCCCTGGGACTGTATTTACTACCGATTTGTAAGAGGGCAAACTTGTAATGTAATTGCATGAGGAGCGGGGGTGGCTGCAGGGTGGCCGGAACCGGTCCCTGTCAGCCGGGCGGGAGCTCTGGCAGCACCGGCAGCCGCCGGCCCGTTAATAACCCGCACTGGGGCTCAAAGCAAGGCGAGGGGATAACCACCGACAGCGGCTCCACACTGCTCGCTCCATCCGCCACTCACAGCTGGTACTGGAGCCAGCCTGGAGCAAGCGCCACAGCCCGGAAGCCCCTTTGGAGGAGTCAGGGGACCCTCCGAAAACATCGCACAGAGCACAGGCAAGCCAAGGATGTGAACCGATTCTGCAGAGTCACGCTTCAGTCCTGTCGCACACCTATACTTGCCTTTCTTTGCATTATTTTTGTCAGAACATGTGGGATGGGACCTCACTAAAGTGGCTTGTTTTCCCTTTTCCTTGGGCTTTGTTAATTTGTATTCGGGATTATCTAATTATTTGGGCTTTAAATAACTACAGTTAGAAAGAAGAGATTTGACTATGGCCTGATTTAGAAGAACTAGCTTCTGCAAAGACTGACATGTTCAACAGCTGCCAAAATAACATCAGACTTGCAAAGAAAATGTCTTCACTTTTTATTGTTAAAAAGTGAGTGGAGTTAATAATGGGGATGGGGCATTGAATCTGTGCACAGACTGTGCTGGATCCAGTTGTTAATTAGACTGAGATCAGAAGCAAAGCAGTTCTCCGTCTGAAAGTTCAGCTGGAATGGGGTGCAGGTCGGAGCCCTGCAGGGAGCCCTGGCCAGACCTGGCTCACCTGCTGGGCAGCCCCTGCAGCACAGAGTCCATGTCTCGCTCCCGAGCCAGCCCCAGTGCTGGGAAAACCTTCCCTCGGAGACCTCCTCTGCAGCAAGGCAAGGCTGCGCAGGGAGCATCCCGCAAAGGCTTTGGCTCTGCGCAGTGCCCTGCCCGCACCCCTGCGTGCAGGCAGGACTCCCGTTTTCCAGCGGTGGAAGGAGCCCACTCCTGGCAGCCCTCCAGCAGTGCTGGAGCAGCAGCATGCACCCGCCTGCACCAGCTTCCTCTCCCACCAGCACTTCAGCATCACTCTCAGGGGCTCTAGGTAGGGAGCGGAAGGTCCTGGGCACCGTGTGGTGAGCAGGCTCGAGCACAGGGCTGGCTCTGCAGCCTGGTGTGGCTCTGACCTGGAGAATGCTTCCTACGTTCCGGTGTTTAGCCTGACCTTCATTATCTCTCTGAACGACTACCACAGCTAATTTATTTTGAACAAAGCTAGAAATAAAAGGATAATCAGGTTATCCCAAATGACAGCCGCAACATCTGTATTTTCTGGTACACTGGCACATTTGTTTTACAGAATATTGTAATGAGGTTGAAAAACTTGTCAATGATATTTCTTTTGTCCGTTCCTCAAAGGAGCACTCGTTGGCTCTCCAAAAGAATATAAATTGGTGCCAAATGTGGGAAACGGGGTTTTTCGGCAATATCTGTCATTTGTTCCTGACTTTGTGCAGAAGCCCTCTCCCTGCAGCAGCGAGCACACGTGGCCCCAGCCCTTCCCTGGCTGGTGGGCAGCATATGGAGCTGCCTTCTGGAACCTTCACATCCCCAACAAGTTGCCAGAGCCCCTCACTGAGCTGCCCCCTGGCCCAGAGCTCAGCACTTGCTGGCCCGGTCACTTGGGGGTCTCATGCCCAGGCCCCCCTTGGTGGAGCACTGGATGTCACAGTGCCACAGCACCCACAGCCACCCTGCGGGCTCCAGCACTGGGCACACATTACACCATCAAGCCTGTTTGTTTAACTGCAGGAAAACTGATAGATCTGTGCAAGTGGGGTAAGAGCCACTGTGCCACCCACACGCTGGCCCCTGCTCAGCCCTGCCTACGCCCATGTGGGTGCATGAGGGTCCCCCAGCTCTCCTGGGGGCCTCTGCAGGACCCCCTTCTGTCAGCCCGGCCACACGGATCATTTCTCTGCACACACAACTCCCCTGTGGCATCTTCTCAGGCCACCCAGGGCTCCCCCATCACCCTGACAGGCATGGGCAGGACCCCCGGCCCCTGTGCTGGCCCCTATGCCCAGAGTTCTGGGTGCAGGATCTGGCCCCCAGCCAGGGTCTCTGTGCAGGTGCCGGAGGAGCTCCCAGCAAGCAAAGCTGCACAACAATTGCAGATTTTCTATTTATGCTCTTTTTCGCTTTCAGCTCTTTAGCTCTGCTTATTCTGCAGGGATTATGTGCTACTCACTGCTGGCCTATTGCTTCAGTATTTTAATTCCTTTTTTAGCTATAAACCCATTTTCCACACTCTTTCAAGGAAAGCAGCAGCCACCACCAATTGCTGCAACTGGATTGAGGCCAAAGGCAGGGCAGTGTTTTCCCAGCTCCAGGGCAGGAGCTGTGCAGGGGCCCTGGCACCAGGAGGTGCTGGCTTTGCCGACTGCAACAGCGGAGACTCTTCCTGAAGCCCTGATGAAACTTGACGCAGCTCTTGTTACAGATTTTACTTTCCCATGCATCTTACTTCTATCCCAATCAGAGGCTCTGGCTCCCTGTGTGCCTGGCTGTGGTTGTGCCAAAGGGGACACTGCCAGTACAGCAGGACCAAATGGGGTGCTGGCTTGGGTGACAATCCATAATTCCCTAATTTTCATTTAAATCGAGCTTTGTGCTGCCTTGATGAGTGAATGTATTAAAGCCAGAATGGCTGATGGTTTTTAAATAAATTCCAGGATGAATTCCACACATATCCTGCATTAATGTGGAAGGTGGAGATAGAGGCTGGGGTGAGCTGAAGCAGAAAGTATACTGTAAATTGAGGCTTGGCACCGAATATAAATGGCAAAGGTTGCTGACTGCCAATAGCAGTAAATCAGGCCTGAGCAGCACAGCGATAAGCAGCGAGATGGATTGCCTTCTGCCCCGGGCGGGAGCGCGGCTGGGCGCTGGGCGGGCCAAGGGGACAGTGCGGGCAGTGTCGGCAGCGCCGTGGGCACTCGGGCTGTGCTGGCCCTAGGGGACACAGCAGGGCCGCACACTGGCTCCCCAGCTGGCCACGGCGTCAAGGTGGGGTTGCCCAGCCACAGCCTCCCCTCGAGCTCAGCGACAGCCTCGGGAGAGGCTGAGGCCCTGCAGGTGCCTGTCTGGGGCAGAAACCAGGCAGTGAGCGCACTGAGACAGTGAGCTCAGAGCCTGCTGGCACGGGAGGGCAGACCCAAAGGGTCTGTGGGCACCAGGGCATGAGCCCAGCCCAGGGCACTGCCAGCTGCTGCCAGCTGTGGTCCCACACAGGGCTCTCCGTGCCAGGGAGATGCTGCTTTGCGGCAAACACTACCTTGATGCCTTGGCAGGAATTTTAAGGGTCTCTCCTGAGGACACACCATGTGCCATGTGCACAGGGAGGAGTCCCCTGTGCCTCTCCCGTGGGAAGGTGCAGGGGTTAAGGAGTTTCTGAGGCTTTTGCTCTCCCAGACAGCCCGGGTAGGGAAGGGTGATTGTATCGGCAGCAGGAGAGGAGATGGGAGAGGGGAGGGAAGGAAAATGACCACAGAAAGACAACTCTGAGAATTGAAAAGACAGATCAGAATGTTTTTATAATGAAAAAGGAACCTGTGCAAAATTGTTTTTGATTAATTTGAAGTTAACCAAACTTACTAAATTGAAATTATTTTTCAGAGAGCCACATGAGAGCTCATCTAGAGAGCAGGGAGGTGTCAAACCTGCATTGCTGGCAAAATTTGGTGTCAGGTCCACCCAAGCTGGGAAAGCAAGAGGGAAGCTGTCTGCCCAGCCCTTGCTCAGCGACTTTCCTGGGGGCTGTTGGGGGATAAAAGTAATGTTGTATTGAGGTACTCCAGTAGAACCTTGTGGTAAATTCCCTGTGGGGCATCTCCTACCCACCCCTTCATATAGGAATGCCGTGCCACCAGACCCTGTGTTATCAAACACTGTGCTGCTGTGCTCAGCCTGGCGCCAGGCTCCCCTGTTCCAGGGGCAGAGTGATTTGCCTAAGCATGGTGAGGATGCCTCAGGTAATCGCCTGCTCAGGATCACCCAGTGCAGTTCTGCAGCCCCAGGAAAGGCCCGGATCGATGGCAGCAAGGTGGGACAGCAGCTCTCGACAGCCAGGACTGAGGATCTGAACTGGCTCCAAGTTCCTCCTGGAAACGCAGCTGGAGTGGGGTGCTGCCAGCGATGCTGGGCTGCAGCATTTCCTCCTCAAAGGCAGAGCAGCTCCAAGGTCACACACACAGAATCTTCAGGACTTAGCGCCGGCACTAATCCCAGGTCTGAGACTCAGGAACAAGTCCTGGTTTTGTAAAAGCATCCCCCAAATCATCCCTGTCAGCGCACTCTTCCCAGGCTGGGTTTTGCCGTGACAACAGCCTGATTCCTCTGACCTGGAGGATTATTCCAGATTTATGCTGGGATGTGAGAAAACCAAGGACTGATCAGACCTGATGGGAACAACAGAAGGCAAATCCCAGCTGTCTTCCTAACATGTCCCTAATAATTAAAACCTTTTAACATAATAATTTTGCAAACAGATTTATCACAAATGGGTCTGACAGCCAGTCTGCTCCTGGAAATCAATCCTCCCATCCCCAGCTGGGGGGAATCCACAATACAGGGCTCTTGTGACGGCCAGTCCCAGTCCCCGTGGCTTGCTGGTGCCTCTCCCAAAGAAGGTGAAGTCAAACAGTCTCAGGCACTTTGGATCCTTGGGGCAGGAATGGCCCCAGTCTCCCCAAGATTTAGGTGGGCAACTTTCAACCTGCAGAAGGTGTTTTCCAGGAAATGATGAGCACTCACTGAAACTCCATGGCCGTGCCACTGCCTCAGGTCCTTGAGGATCAATTTCCACGTGGATCAGTCCAGCTGTGCTCTTGGCAAGGGGATGTGATTCTCTTCTGTGTAAACAGCCATAACTTCAGAATTACTCAGAAAAGACAAGAGACCTCATGAGACGTGTAAATGACCAACTGTCTCATTAATCAGACACAAATGCAAGCCCAGCAAAGGCTCTGATTGCTGAGCTGGAAAATGCTTAAATTCATTTATTGAGACAGCAGGAATAGTGGATCCCTGCCCAGAACTAGGAGGTTCAAGAGCTGGGATGTGGCCATGCTGGCAAGTGGGTCTGGAGTGCTGCTGGCCTGGGCACCCATGTCCTGCACTTGAGTTTGCTCCTGCCTCACCCTGAGCCAAGCTCAGCCCTTCCACCAGTGGGACTCAGAGCCCAGCAGCATCCTGGGAGCTGGGCCCCACATTTGCCACGGAGCTGCTCTGTTTGGGATTGTGGCACTGTCTGCCTTGATCAGTGGGAGCACAGGCACAGAGGAGCCGGGATGTGTCTGCATCACTGAGAGCTATAGCAAGGCTGTGCCATCCATCCTCCCAGGTTGCCATGCCAACGAAGAGGAGACAAGAACCGATGTAATTTGCAGAATCACCCTCTTGACACAAAATCCAAGCAGCTTGTGAGAAGTAGGGTGAAAGATGTCAAGGGATCAGGGAGAGACTCTCGGTACCTCTCTGCATCAAGCACATGGCTGTGTTCCATTTCCCAGAAAGGATTCTGACACCTCTGCTGCAGAGCTGGAAGTACAGGACTCAGACACCAGTCCATAGGAAGGTCACCTGGCAGTGGGAAGGTAGCTGGGAGCCCACGGGAAATCTCAACAAAATGTACCTCAGCACGTGGTGCTGTGATGACCTGGCTGGGTCACTGACCCAATGCTTGGAACTGCCTCAGGAGCTTCACTCTCCTTCCCCATTGCAAGGGGAGGGGGGAGAGAAATGGTGGAAATTGCAAAGCACTTTCTGCTCTTCATCCTCTGATTGTCATGCTTAAAGCCAGCTGGGACTATGGATGATGAAGACTCAGCATCGCTCCTCTCTGACCCACTTCTGCCTAAACTTGCAGCCCAAGGAGGTTCTTTCCCTGGAGAGATATCCAAAGGGCTGGAAGTGACTGCCTGTGCTGAAGGTCTTGTTCAATAGCTGATCACATCCATGAAGCACAATCCATCATGTCCAGTGATCCCTGGAGCCCTCCATGTTTGTCTTTCTGAGTGCATATCCTATTCGTATCCTACAGATTGACACTGGAAACACTGGAGCTCCTGCACTGCCCAGAGCAGGGCTTGCCCAGTGTTGTTCCACAGGCCAAACAACCTGTGCAGTGGGAAACAGGGCACGGGGCTACCTGTGCCATTTCCTTGTGCCCAGCTGCCGGTGTCCCCCAACCAGGGAGGTCACAGAGGTAAAATAGAAAAAAATTTATTTCTTCAAACATCCTGTGGTGATGCTCCATCTTGCTCTGCAGTGGCCTCAGCTCCCCGCTTTCTTTCCACCTCTGTGCAGTTGGCACCCTCTGCACCGTGCTCCAGCCCGGGTCACACTCACTGCAGAGACCCTGTCACCTGCCATGTGTGCTGTGCGCCTGGCTGGGCTCTGCTCCTGCCTGGGGTCCTTCCTTGCCAGTGCAAACGATGTGGCAAATGAGTCATGGGGCCTCAGTGTCCTGAGCAGCTGCACAACATTTAATTCCATGTTCCTGCTTCAGCCTCTGATCTGAAATCTGAAGAAATACAGATTGCTTTTGGAAGAGGTTTTGGGGCTTTCATGGCTTTCTGGAGCACCTGGGTTTACAGGATCAGGTCAGAGCATCTCAGCACTGGGCTGCCATCATCACCAATCAATATCCCAAATTACCTCTTCACACCAAAGGTGCTGTGCTAATTTTCATGGATCCCCTGTATTTCATGCCCTTGGTGTCCTGTCATGCACTGGTAGTTTTAGCCCACAAGCTGGAGTGCAATATGCTTATGAGTAATAGCATCTTATTGGAGTGTAAAGATGTTCCTATTTCGCTGATTTATCCTGCACTTAAACTAATTCAGAATTCACTTACTTCAGAAGTACTGGAAGCAAAATGCTCTCTGTAAATAGCCTCGCTTTTCTAAACTGATATCGCTGAATGGGAAGATGGAATAACTCGCACTATCTATTTTCCCTCAGAGGGAGCATCGCTGTATTATTTTGACTGTTTTCCATAATGAGAGCTATAGTTGATTCTTCTCTAAGAAAGGCTCATGGTCTGGGAAGGACTATTTGACCTTTATGGTGGAGACTTTAGAAACTCTGCTCAGGTGAAGCTGAAGTTTGTTTCAGCGGCGTCAGGCATCCGCTCTGCTTCCAGCCCCCTGCACGGTGGGTTCTGAGTCACACGGCGCCCGACCGCAAGCCCCAACCCCCTTGCTTTGGCATCATGAGGGCTTTTAGTTTTGCCTTTCCTTAAACATTCCCAAGACTCTCTCAGGTTTTTGGGCTATCACTTCTCACATCATGGAAGAAAATTGGCACCTGGCCAGGAGCAGTTGCATTGCTCAGCTGCGACAGAAAGTGGCACAGCTGGAAAGGGGGAAACAAGGAAGGGGCAGGGGATGTGCCCAGCACAGTGCCAGCCATTCATGGGACAGGGACAAGGAGAGCAGGTGGGAAAGGGCCCAGTGATCCCTGCACAGGTATTTCCACCTCCATCACAGTGTTCTTTCCCTGCCATGTCCTGAACTCTGGGCAGGACGCCGCTGCCTTTCCTTCTGGGTCACTGCTCCAGTTCGAAGGCAGTCCAGGAGCTCCCCAAAATCCACGCTGAGGACTGGACAGGTTCTGGGAGCTGAGTGCCGCAGCAAGGACAATCCTGGCCCATGCTGGCCAACCTGCTAGAGTTGTTGGAAGAGGAACCAGAGGCACAGAGGGGTGAAAAGGGCTGGGGGGGCTGCTATCTGGTCCTGCTGCCACAGCCCTGGGGGTGGCCAGCTGCCAGCAAGGCCAGCCCTGGTGTTCCCAGCCAGTGGGTACCAAGGAAGAGGGAGGTACAGAGAAGCTCAGCGGGGCAAGAGGGGCAAGTGCAGCCTGGCTGTGGCCCTGACAGTCCTGAGAGGAGGTGGTGTGAGGACACGGGGGCTGTTCCCTGGGATCTGTGGGCTGGAACTGTAAGTAACACCCTGACCTGACATGCACTGACACCAGCTTGCCCAGTCAGTCCCTTGGCACACAGCAAGGGTTTTCTGCTCCCAAATGAAGCCAAATGTTTTTTACATGAGTCAGTTCTACCTGGAACTCACTCCTGCAGCTGGACTGGATCACAAACGGAATACATTTGCTGTGTTCTCACAGGAGGGGATAAGCTCAGGTTGCAGGATTCATCAGAGAGGACTACATGCGGCAAACACCCATTTTGTTTCCTGGTCCTTCTATCATCCCTCAATGTTCTGTCCTCCAGAGCAGGACTGCTCCATCTCTGGCAGCTATGGGATGGGAAATATCATCTCCAGGGAATGCTTCCAGACTCAGTCCCAAGTGAAATACAAAATCCTGAAAGAAAGAGTCCCTCAGGAGCCAAGAGAGCAGAGCCCTGCGAAGGAGGTGGCATGGGTGTTTCTGAAGCATAAATCTTAGTGGTAGCACACTGGGTACCTTGTTACCAGGCAGGGTGATAAATTAGGCAGCTCACGGAAGAGCTACAGAAATTATGAGGTAGGTGGAGGATCTATCTAATAAGCAGGGATTACATTACTGAAATCGGCAGGGCTTGGCTGAGTGGCAGGTGAGGAGGGAGGAGGAACCATACAGGGAAGGGGAGGGATGAGAGAGAACAGATGATTTACAGGGACTCACACTGGGCATTGCTGCTTCCAGCGAAGGGCACTAGTGACTGTGTTTGCTCCATGGCCCAAGAAGGCCATGCAAGGAAGAAGGAAAGGGAGAAGAAAAGCACCTTGGCTGCTGCTGAGGGGGAGCTGAATCCCCTTGAACACATGGCTGCAGAGACTGGACTGGCCATTCCCTCTCCGAAAGCTACGACAGTGCATGACGAGCACCTCAGAGCATGGCGTGAGCAGCTGCCCGAGGTGGAGCCGGGAGGCTGCACGCCTGCAATGGCATCCGGCCATAGACAGTCCTCGCTGGCCCGTGAGGAAGCACAGGGGGTGTCCTGCATCAGGGGATGGACTGTGCAGGGCTGCAGCACATGGCCCAGCTCCGTGGGCAGCCACACCACCCAGCCAGGGAGTTCTCCTGGCGTGGCCCGTGCAGCTGGTGAAGGGCGTTTTAGAAAGCACAGAGTCTGTTGGTGAAACATTTCTAATCCAGCCTCCTGATGCTAATGTTGCAGCAGGCCATGCAGCAGATGAGCTGTGTCCAAGGCCCTGGGCTCTGCACTGTTTGGTAGGTGTGTCCCACTTCTTCCCATTTCAGGATTTCCCCCAGTGCTGTAGGGACTCTTCCAGCACCGAGTGAGCGGGGCACTAACAGTGGGAGTCACAGGGATCAGGTGGCACAGTAGGGAGGCCAGGCAGTCTCCTGGCGGTCCTGTTACACATTTGTCCTTGGCTGACTGGCTGCATGGTGTCCTGATGGCTCAGAGTGAGCTCCCTGCAGCCAGCACTGTGCAGTCCATGGCAGCAGCAGGACACAGCCCTGCTCGAGTCACAGCTGCCCTGGAGGCAGCCCTGGCTGTGAAGCTGAAGCCACACAGTTGGGGCTGGTCTCTGCATGATGCAGCCTCTGCAGCCTCTGCCACCATCTGCCAGCTTTTGTCAGCCTTTGCCAGTCTCTGCCAGTCTCTACTCCCCTCGGCCAGTCTTTGTCAGCCTCTGCTACCTCTGCCAGCCTCCATCAGCCTCTGCAGCCTGTGCAGCCTATTCCAGCCTCCCCCAGCCTCCAGCCCTGGGTGTCATGCCCTCACCAGGGCTGGGATCGGACAGTGTGACCTCTGGAACTGGGATCAAAGTCAGTCTGTGACCATAGGTGACCTCTGCCTCCCTCCCTGCCTCAGCTTCCCTCTCTGCAGCCAAGTGATGATATACTCAGATACTTGCAAATCTGAGACAGCTTCTCGGTGGCTGCTGTCTTCCCCTTTCTGACCATCACCACTGTTTAGCCCAGGATGGAGACAGCCAACTAACACCGTGTCCAGCACGGCTTTGTCATGTCATCCTGTCGTGCAATCAGCGAAGCGCTGCCTGTGCAAACCCTGGTCCTCATTCTGTAAGAACCGAGATTAGAGTGGGAGATTATCTCCTGATCCTGTGCAGATAGAGCCACTCACCCATTTACACCGACAAGTACGTCACAGATAGGGCGGGCCCTGCAATGCCCTTCCTACGGGGAGAGCGGCCAGTCCCCTGCTTCGTGGGATCGATGGCATCTGGGAGGGAACCGGAGGCTTGGACCTGAGCTTGCAGAGAGGGAGCAGGCTGCTCGGGAGGTTTGAACAGGAGCTGCAGCCCCCCTGAGCGGGGCACTGGTCGGGCTGAGCCCCGTGCAGCCCTGCTGCCCCGGCCATGTCCCTGGGTGTGCTGGCTGCCCCAGGCTGGGCTCAGTGTGAGCAGGGTGCCACAGCCTCTGTGTTTCTCCATCTGCATCTCCCCAACGACAGACAAGGCTGGCTCTTGGCAGCACCACAGGGATCTGGGCGGGCAGTGGGTTGATTGTAGGAAAAGTGAGGGGGAAGAGCCCCAGAACTGCAAGGGGAGGTTTAGAGGGAACAGATCTGTAATTCAGGTGTTCAACAATGGAAGGAAAATTCCTGGTTTCAGTCTTTTCTTGGCTTTCCTAAGGGCATGTTTGTCCCAACAGTGACAGCAGAAACCAAAGATCCTGAAGCTCCTGCATTCCCCGTTTCCCATAGCTACTCTGATTGCTGGTACAGTGGGAGCCGGGGGCCTTTAGCACCTCTGTGTGTGCAAAGGCAGACTTGAGGAGCTGCTGGGACCTTGAGAGACCGTCTGTGTCACCTGTGAGTGTCCCTTTTCTCCTCTCTTGCTTCTGCTAGCACACACCTCTCAGGCTGACTGGCTTTCCTTCTGGCTCCACTTTCAGGACTCTACACTGGATAAACCATGTTCCACAGCATATTTTTGGCACATGCATTTTTCTAAGTCCAAGAGCTGTTCCTTTTTTTTATAGCAACTGTGAACAGTACATCAGTGAAACAGTGGGTTTGGTGCCTGAGCAGCTTGCCCAGTGATGTCTTCTTCTGCCTTTGGTAATTGTAGGTCAAGGAAATGAATTTAGGTTCCCAGACTGTGCAGATCACAGGAGCTGCTACAAACAACCATCAGAATTACAGTGATTCTAAATCTGAAGCTGTTTCCATGAATGGGAAAATGCTTTGACAGAGTGGAATGCCTCTGCAAAACATCTTGAGTGCCTTCTTTGACTGGAGTTTAAATGTCATTGCAGTTTTACTGTTTTTTTGCTATTCAGTATATATTTACAAACTTTATTCATTCCCCGAAGGAAGTAGAGCACTGTGTGCATTAATCCACTTCTTTTCAAGGTGTTTCATTGCTTCTGTTGACAAGTAAATAATGAGGAGGAATTATGTGAGGTTAACCTCTGAAGTTTCCTGAAAAGTATATTCCTAGTATTTGTAAAAGCCAGGAAATTGAGGTGATAATCTCTGGAAATTAGTCCTTAGCAGAAGCAATAATTGGGATATTGGCATGTAGAGATTCTCAGGCCAGAGACTCTCCTGCAGGGACCACATCCTGGCTCACAGCTGGGCCCAGCAGGACCAGTTCTTTACAAAGAATTCCAGTTGCAGTGTAAAGCCTTCCAAGAGAAGTGTCCTGCGATATTCCTTCACAAATTATTGCAAAAGGAAATTATTCTCCTTGTTAAAATACAGCCTTTTTACTGCACTCAAATGAGTCTAATTCCAGCTTCTCTTCAACGGATCTTGTTAAGCCTTTGATAGATTAGAGAGCCCTTTCTTGTTAGAGGGCTCCTGCTCTGATCGGTGCTTGTGAATGACAACAGGAGCATGGAACTAGAAGGGACAGCTTGGGCCATCAAATCCCATTTCCCTGCAATTGCTGGCAACGATGTTATAAAGTCCATTTCAAACTCAATCTTAAAACTAATTGCATGCCTTGCCCCCAACACTCCTCTCAGGAATCTGTTCCAGAACAACATTTCTCCCACTGTTAGAAACCATCTGATTTCCAGCCAAAAGTTAGTTGTGCCAATTCATACCTCTTTGTTTTTGTGCCAGCACAGGCTATTATCTAAGGCCATTTTCCTCCTTTCCTGGTGCTCATCTGCTTGTGCATTTAGAGAGCAGGGATATGCTCTCCAGCTCCCTCTCACTTGGCCAAATACGCCCAAGTCCCCTCAGACGGGCTCTGCAGTCTGAATATGTCCTGGGAGTCTGATTCTGCCCCTGCTGCTCTCCCAGTTTCTGTTCCTGGAGCAAAGGTGTGAGAATACTGGAGTAGACGATCCCATGTCTAAGCAGTGAATGCACCAGCGCTCAGTCATCCCTGCCTTGGAACGGAGTTCTGCTTCCCCCCATGAGCCAGGCCACCAGCCTTTGCACAGCACCAGCTGGGGCAGCAACACCACTGAAGGGGCTTCCCAGTCTATCACGTGTGAAACATGGCTCTAACTGGAGCCTGGTCATCAGCATGTGCAGTCAGACCCTGGCAGCTGGTGCAGGGAAGGGCTCTCAGCTGCCTACCATGACTTATTGTCACATGTCCCCATAACTAAGATTCCGGGACTAATCTCAGCACTGCTGTCCCTGTGGAGATGAGAGCATCACAGGCATATCAGCCAGGTGGGGCAGCCACAAGTCACTCCAAGTGATGGGAACTTAGAAAAAACTGCATGCAATGGGTGGCTGCTCCATGTCGCCCACAACAAAGTTCCTTCCCCTTTGTCAAAATCAACTGGTCTTGATCCCTGCCAAAATGTGGGGCATGAACTAGGTGATGCACCCGACCAACCTACTCGGGCGATTCCCAGCTGGCCTTGCTAGACTGGCCACTGCTGCCTGCCTGGGAAGTGCTCCCATTGCTAATTGTTGTGCCTTGGAGGGGCAGGTATGCAGGGTAAATACAGAAGCCTTTAAGAGCAGAACTGTCAAATAAAGTGTTACACTCCATCAGCTCCTATTGCATCCATGGCTGAACAGCACTAGCCAGCACTGGATAACACTCAGATCTGCTCGTGGATGCGTTTGACATCCACGCAGGAGAAATACACACTCTGTGATGAATCAGGAGCTGGAGTCCAGCAGCAGGCATTTAAGGCTGAACCATTTGTTTTAGAGGGTTTTACATTCCAGTTATAAAATTTCCTCTGGGCTGGAAGCTGGTGCCCAAGAAGAAATTGTCTCTCTGTTCTGTGGGGTTTGCTGTAAATCCTGTCAGTCTCCTGTGTAGCACGCCACGGGAGCCAGAGCCACAGGGATGTCAAGCTGGGGCATTCTGCTAAGCACTGCAGTTTGGGTGTGTGCTCAGTGTCAGAAAGACCAAAGCACTGTGACTTCATTAAATAGAGTCTAGTTTGAGGTTTATCTTATATTTTTGGAACTGAAAACGACTTGGGTTTTGGCCTGGGTTGGGTTAGGGTTTTTTGGTATTGGGAAACTTGAGAGCAGGCTTGTGGCTGCCAGCAGGCTCTCAGTGGGTTCTCCAGTTTGGAATAAATGTATCTCCGTGTATGAGAAGGATTCATCTCTCTCAAGGTAAATCCATACATACCAGAACAATCCTATGAGAGGCCACGTGTATGTGGAAGAGCAGCCAAGCAAACCTGCCCTGCCCCGGGCTTCCTGGGAGTGTCTGTCTGTCCCCAGTCCTGCAGTGTGCTCCACACTGCACCTACTGGGATTCTCATTTAAGGTTCAAGCCTGATTTCCGAATTTGCAGCAGCCTTCCTGTGGGCTCGGGCTGTCCAGGACAGGAACCATGCTCCTCCCGGTGGGCTCTTCAGCGCCTGAGGGGATGCCTGAGGCCAAGTGCTGCTGCCCGGGGGCGCAGCTGTGCTGCTCCTCCAGCGCCGGGGCGGGACACTGTGAGAGGCAGCGCTCTGAGGGGGGGGATGTGAGGCTTTGCTTCTGTCAGCTCGAGTTAGTCCCCAAACATTCACATTACTGTAATGCAGTTGAAAAGGAATCCACAAGTTACAGGAAATGATTTACAGGACACAAGACACTGCATTTCAGAGGTCTCATGTGTGCCATAAAAATATATTAGGAAGGAATAATCTCCACTGGAACTGGAGCTGCACAGGGAGAACACATGTCCAGCTGAGAGCAGCATTGAGCTTTTGTTCATTATGGGAAACGTTGGTGCTTTTCCTCTTTTTTTATGAATACATTTCTCAGCTCTGTGTAGCTGCCTACTATTGGCACTTAATTTTTGTTTCCAAATGTTGCTTTTGCAATGAGACCAAGCGTAGCTGGGACTCCAAAGGCACATTGCTCTGGTGGAGCTGGCAGTCCTGAGGGATTTAGGTCAGGCGAAGAGTAAAGTCAGGGCTCTGAATTTTAGGAAAGCCAACTGCCAGCTGTTCAAGGAGTTAGTCAGTGTGACCCCTGGGAAACTGCCCTCAGGGAGAAGGAGCAGAGCAGAGCTCGTTGGTCTCTAGGGATACTTTCCATAGAGCACAAGAGCTCATGATCCCCAGGCACAAGAAACTGGGCAAGGAAGGCAAAAGTCTGACATGGCTGAGGTGGGACCTGCTGGTCAAACTCAAGAGGAGGAAGGAAATGCACAGGCAGTGGAAACAGGGAGAGGTATCATGGGAAAAGTATAGGGAAGCTGCCCAGTTGTGTAGGGATGGAAGCAGGAAGGCCAAGGCTGGAGCTGAGCTTGGCAAGGAACATACAGAATAACAAGAAGGGCTTCTACAGGTACGTCAATTGAAAAGGGAGGTCAAAGAAAGCAGTGACAGGACAAGGAGGAATGGCTTCACACTTACAGAGGACAAGGTTGGATTGGATATTGGGGAGAAATTCTTCCCTGTGAGGGTGGTGAGGCCCTGGCACAGGTTGCCCAGAGCAGCTGTAGTTGCCCTATCACTGTAGTGTCCAAGGCCAGGCTGGATGGGGCTTAGAGCAACCTGGGATGGTGGAAATGTCCCTGCCCATGGCAAGAGTTGGACTCTGTGACCTCGAAGAATCTCTTACAATTCAAACCATTCCATGATTCTATGTTCTCTATGCAACAGCAAGGTTTGGAGATGGGCTTCCGCTCTAAAACCTGGGCAATCCCTGGGCTTCCCCTGTAAAACCTAGGCCACGGCTCATCAGCTGGGGGAGCACGAGGAAGCTCTGCCAGCTCTCTCCCATCCAGCCTCAGCCAGAACACCTCTGTGTGATGGGATGCACGATCCAGCAGTTCCCCAGAGTGGTGAGTGGAGAAGTGTCACTGCCTACAAATACTTGTCCTGCTCACAAGCAGGATGAGGTACACAGCATTCACAGATGCACGAGGCTGGAGACACAGTCTGCATTTTCCCAGTGCTGGCTCAGAAGTGCAGCTGTGGCCCTCGTATGCATGAACATGTAGCTGCTCTGCAGCTTTTGCCACTGGGGTCAGGTGCTGGCTTCTTCTGAGATCTGCGGCCCTCAGGCAGTGCTGGTAGCGCAGGTACACAAGGTTAGATTGCTGCTCTTTCACCTGTGAGGGTTTTAGCAAATGGCCGTGTTCCTCAATTCATCTCTGTACATGGCACTGCCAGCGCTGTTCTGTGGGGCAGGATGCCAGGAGCTGTGACATGCCCCAATATCCTAGGGCAACACTCATGATGGAGAGACTCCTGGAGACCACAGACAAGGTATAGGAGAAAGCTGAGAGACAATAATGCATTTCTTCCCCTCACAAAATCCATCCTAAAGCCAAAGCTGAGAACTGGAGGAGGGAAGTGACAAANATTTAAGGTTCAAGCCTGATTTCCGAATTTGCAGCAGCCTTCCTGTGGGCTCGGGCTGTCCAGGACAGGAACCATGCTCCTCCCGGTGGGCTCTTCAGCGCCTGAGGGGATGCCTGAGGCCAAGTGCTGCTGCCCGGGGGCGCAGCTGTGCTGCTCCTCCAGCGCCGGGGCGGGACACTGTGAGAGGCAGCGCTCTGAGGGGGGCGATGTGAGGCTTTGCTTCTGTCAGCTCGAGTTAGTCCCCAAACATTCACATTACTGTAATGCAGTTGAAAAGGAATCCACAAGTTACAGGAAATGATTTACAGGACACAAGACACTGCATTTCAGAGGTCTCATGTGTGCCATAAAAATATATTAGGAAGGAATAATCTCCACTGGAACTGGAGCTGCACAGGGAGAACACATGTCCAGCTGAGAGCAGCATTGAGCTTTTGTTCATTATGGGAAACGTTGGTGCTTTTCCTCTTTTTTTATGAATACATTTCTCAGCTCTGTGTAGCTGCCTACTATTGGCACTTAATTTTTGTTTCCAAATGTTGCTTTTGCAATGAGACCAAGCGTAGCTGGGACTCCAAAGGCACATTGCTCTGGTGGAGCTGGCAGTCCTGAGGGATTTAGGTCAGGCGAAGAGTAAAGTCAGGGCTCTGAATTTTAGGAAAGCCAACTGCCAGCTGTTCAAGGAGTTAGTCAGTGTGACCCCTGGGAAACTGCCCTCAGGGAGAAGGAGCAGAGCAGAGCTCGTTGGTCTCTAGGGATACTTTCCATAGAGCACAAGAGCTCATGATCCCCAGGCACAAGAAACTGGGCAAGGAAGGCAAAAGTCTGACATGGCTGAGGTGGGACCTGCTGGTCAAACTCAAGAGGAGGAAGGAAATGCACAGGCAGTGGAAACAGGGAGAGGTATCATGGGAAAAGTATAGGGAAGCTGCCCAGTTGTGTAGGGATGGAAGCAGGAAGGCCAAGGCTGGAGCTGAGCTTGGCAAGGAACATACAGAATAACAAGAAGGGCTTCTACAGGTACGTCAATTGAAAAGGGAGGTCAAAGAAAGCAGTGACAGGACAAGGAGGAATGGCTTCACACTTACAGAGGACAAGGTTGGATTGGATATTGGGGAGAAATTCTTCCCTGTGAGGGTGGTGAGGCCCTGGCACAGGTTGCCCAGAGCAGCTGTAGTTGCCCTATCACTGTAGTGTCCAAGGCCAGGCTGGATGGGGCTTAGAGCAACCTGGGATGGTGGAAATGTCCCTGCCCATGGCAAGAGTTGGACTCTGTGACCTCGAAGAATCTCTTACAATTCAAACCATTCCATGATTCTATGTTCTCTATGCAACAGCAAGGTTTGGAGATGGGCTTCCGCTCTAAAACCTGGGCAATCCCTGGGCTTCCCCTGTAAAACCTAGGCCACGGCTCATCAGCTGGGGGAGCACGAGGAAGCTCTGCCAGCTCTCTCCCATCCAGCCTCAGCCAGAACACCTCTGTGTGATGGGATGCACGATCCAGCAGTTCCCCAGAGTGGTGAGTGAAGTGTCACTGCCTACAAATACTTGTCCTGCTCACAAGCAGGATGAGGTACACAGCATTCACAGATGCACGAGGCTGGAGACACAGTCTGCATTTTCCCAGTGCTGGCTCAGAAGTGCAGCTGTGGCCCTCGTATGCGTGAACATGTAGCTGCTCTGCAGCTTTTGCCACTGGGGTCAGGTGCTGGCTTCTTCTGAGATCTGCGGCCCTCAGGCAGTGCTGGTAGCGCAGGTACACAAGGTTAGATTGCTGCTCTTTCACCTGTGAGGGTTTTAGCAAATGGCCGTGTTCCTCAATTCATCTCTGTACATGGCACTGCCAGCGCTGTTCTGTGGGGCAGGATGCCAGGAGCTGTGACATGCCCCAATATCCTAGGGCAACACTCATGATGGAGAGACTCCTGGAGACCACAGACAAGGTATAGGAGAAAGCTGAGAGACAATAATGCATTTCTTCCCCTCACAAAATCCATCCTAAAGCCAAAGCTGAGAACTGGAGGAGGGAAGTGACAAAACATGGAGCTGGAAAGAGGTGATGGCTGCTCCAGAAAACTGTGAGGAGGGAGGCTATCAGCCCCAGCCTGCTCCACCAAGGCTCGGGACAGAGTTCCTGGAAGAGCATTGTGCGAGGGCGTAATTGGCCCCATCTACTAGCAGCTCCTGGCACCTGAACCATGAACCCTCCATGCTCCAAATTAAGTTCCTGCCTGCCCCTGCCCACGGTCTGCCACCTCTCCTCAGGATCCCAGGAGAAAGAAGGCTGCCCTAAGAAACTGTCCTCTCTGTCTCAGATCCCCATAGGGCCAGAACCAAGGGCCCTGCTGCATGGGGCTGTCCCCGGGGACCTGTCTCTTAGCAGCTGGAGGCTATGTACAGGAGCCATGGGGACAGAACAGACTTCGGGGGAGGTGGAGGGGAGCAGGCCAGAACATGGGGCCAAGGAGCTGTACCACGGTGATTCTTGCAGGGGAAAAGGAGGAGGATTTGTAGGGTACAGCTGACGGTGCCCCTGTTTCTGAGGCCCTGAGCCTGTGCCGTGGGTGCTGACACGGGTGGATGTGGCACGGCGGGTGGGTCTGGGCAGCAGGTGGGGCAGGCGGGGTGTGGGGCAGCTGAGGGCTGTCCCCGGCGAGCCGGGTGGGCCA
>VZRQ01000298.1:644970-727926 GCA_013397975.1 Machaerirhynchus nigripectus | reverse complement strand
CGTGTCCGGGCGGGGCGGGGGAAGCTCCGGGGCGGTCCCGGAGGTCCTCTGTTCCCCCCGGTGAGACCCGGGGCGAAGGCGCGGGCCCCGGGACCCCCGCGTGCGTCCGCGGGGACGCGGCGGGTGTGGAGCCGGAGAGCCGAGCCGCGGTGCCGGGGCAGGCGGGAGGTCGCCGGGGGCCGCGCCTGGCAGCGGTGGCGATTGAAAACGCGGTGTTCTGGTGGGAAAGCAGGAAATCTGTAATACATCCCTCTCGGTTGCTCAGAGTGTGTGAGCAGACGGTAGCAGTTCAGCTGTATTTGGTGTAAAATATGCCTAAATAGGTCGGAAATTAATAATTACTGAAATAAACAAGATTGCAAGTTATTCCAGGTGCTGCTAGGGCTGAAGGATGCTGCCTTCATGCGAGCACAGGCTTTGCTTCACAAATAAGGTTTACTCTTTATTCAACAAGTTCCACGTCAGGAAGTTTTTTCCGTTGACGAGATCTGATTCTGTTCGTGATGAAGTCTCTAAATACTGTTGTCTGACGTTGGGTAACAATTTAAAGGAATTTTATGCTAAAAGTCCTGGTTATTAGAAAACACTGGACTGCAGTAAGGAAGTGTTAAGTGTCTTGGCAGGTTTAGCAAATCAATGGATTGTGATGGCTCAGTGTTTCTCTTTGAAAATTTCTGAGCAGAATGCAGCACATCAGTAGAACTTAAAAATTCGCAGTCGCTCTGTAGTTCACTGTTCGAAGCAAACCATGTCGGTTCTTGATAAGAAGTGGTCTGTGGGTGAGCTGGTGAAGTTCTTCTTGTGGTTAGTATGGCAGCTGCTTAGTTAAGCTGAAAATGAGGGGCAGCAGGCTAGTTACTGCCTGGATTATCTGGTCAATCTTTATTAAAATAAAGTACATGGTCTTCACGTCAGGGGTATTTAAGTGTGAGAAACTCCAGGCAGTCTTCCGTAGGGATTGTGAAAGCAAAGTCTTCATAGCATTTGGTGTGGCATCTGCTTGGCTCTGGTGAAATGCTCTGGGACTTTCTGGAGGGATTTCAAGAAAGTGGACATCAGCACTGAGAAAGTGAGGTTGTCCCTGAGAGTGTTTTCAGTGTGCTGCTCTGATGGAGGGAAGACATAAAGGATGGGCTATGGTTATTTTGTTTATAGATATAATTTCAGACACAGTATTTTATTGTACTGAATTTTCCTGGAGGAAAGGCTTACCTTGAAAAATAAGTTTAGAAAACTTGCTAGAAGAGGATAGAAAGTGGCAGATAAAAAAAGTTTGGTTTTGTTCAAAACAGGCAGAAGAAGATCAAGCACTGAATATGATGAGCAGCTGCTTTTTCATCTTTAAAGTCATGCTACTAGAAAAAGGCTAGCGAGTGGGTGTAACTCCTCTTGTGGAGTAAGAGGCACACACAGGTTTTCATTTGCAGAATGCAGTTTGATATTTTCCATCCCTGCAGCAGCTCTCTGGTGTGTGCAGCTCATTTCAAGCCCTGGAGCTCTGCTGCTCAGGGGGGGAGAGGGGGGAGAAGAACAGGTTGGGGCACCCTTGGTGTGTGAGGGTCTGGGCAGAGCAGGCTGTGGGACGGGTGCTCTGGGCACAGTATAAAGAAATGACTGCTGCTCTGTTGCCATTGCAGCCCTGGCTGCCTGACCTACAGTTATCTTCACACCTGCCCAACCCAAACACGCTTCTCCTCCCCCTTCTGAGAGTGTTCAGCTTTGCAGGGGCAGGACACTGCTGGTGGTTTGTGCCTCAGCAGCAGCCACAACTTCCCTGGTGCTGTACTGGTGCCGGGCTGTTGTCATGGACTGGCTTTTAGTGCTGTACAAACACAAACCAAAAGCAGAATGGGGAAAGATCGCTGTCCATCCCAGCAGCTGTTTCTTCCTGACCTTCTCTGAGATTACCTGATTGAGTGCACCAGGGAGGCTGACAGCTCACAGCTGTGTCCCAGGTAGAGTAATTGGAGATTTTTCCTATCCACAGAAATGTCAATGTTTTTTTAGCAAAGAAGCAACTATTGAAGTTTTTACCAGCATCTCCTTATGGTGTCTTCTGCATTACACACTGTGAGCTTTTAACACTGTCAAGTTTTTTCTTACATAGTGAAATAAGGGAATGGCAGACCTTCAGGGTTCTTTGCTTTGTTGTTCAGTCCCAAGAAATCTCCCAGGCTCGAAGAGCTGGAGGGAAGGGAAATGCCTTCTCCACCTTGGCTTCTCCACCTGTAAAATGGAGACAGCACCAGGGCATTGCCGTTTCTTTGTGTGTACCCCCGCTGCATTACCTGTGTCTTTGCTGCCTTGAGACTGAAAAGCCCTAAATGCTCTGGGTCTCTGGTCCAGGATCTCTCTCAGCATCTGGAGTTGCTACAAACACGGGGCCAGGGGATGCCAGGTCTGTGCTGCTGGGGGCAGGGTGGTATGTCGGGATGGCAGTTCCACACTGCCTGCTCTGTTTTTTCCTGGTAACCCGTAGGGAAAGCTGAAGGTTTGTATGCTGTCTCTGATGTCTTTAGCTCAGTTCATGTGGCAATTGCAAACAGAGGTCTTCCCATACATGTACTGGTGCAAACTGGGCCAAGATTAGTTTTGGTTAGTTTCTAATATGCTGCCAGAATTGTTTGCGTGGTTGCAGTTTATGATTCCGTCCATCCTAGTGCTAGGCTGTCTGAAGGACAAGTTCCACAGTACAGCTTTCCTTAAACGGCATCCAGTCTTCCTCTGCCGTTCCTTTGTAAGTCATTGTTCTTAACTGGCTCCTTCCTTCCCCAGGATATGCCATCTTTCCTGCAGCAGCTGCTGCTGATTTTTAGCCAGTGTCCAAGTGTCCCCCTGCTCTCTCACATGCCCAGGCACAGAGTAATCTCTGTCTGTAGTTCATACAGAATACAGAATCTCACATGTCCCCCGCGGCCAGGTGGGACTGCAGGCATTTGCCCTCTCCAGTGTGATGCTCATGCCTCAGTGGGCATGTCCCATACCATGAGCTCTGCCCTGAGCTATCCTGCATTTGGAAAAGCACTGAGAGCCTTTCTGAGAGCACAGAAAGGACAGCAGAATGACAGAGGCCTCTGAAGCCAGGGAATGGAGATTACATCCACAAATGCTCATTACAAGCACAGACAGGCGCAGCATTTGGGACATGCCTGAGTTCCCCACCTGGGCATGGATAAAGGGCACACAAGTGTGTAGGGATGTTGTGGATAATGGGAACTGCAAACTGCCTGCAGTGTCCAACACCTGGACAGGTTTGTCCTCTTGTGGTGCTGAGGGCTGTGGTTTGGTCTCAGAGATGAGAGAAGCCAGGGAGCTGGGCAGGGGTCTGCAGGAGAGCCCTGGAGTTGGTGTGGTCCCAGTGGCTTTGTGTGACTGGAGAAGGAGCAGGGGGTGATCCTGTCTGGCACTGCGCAGTGGCCATGCTGCCCTGCACCAGCGCTGTGGGTGGTGGACCGGGTTCACCTGTGCAGATGCCAGTACCTCGGGATGCTCAGATGCTGCTGGTGACTAGTGTCGGGCAGGTGGCTGTGTGAAGGGAGTGGGAGCTCCAAGCACTGGCATGGAGGGGCTTTAGTTGTGTCTTTCTTCTGGTGCAAATGACCAGCACAGGAGACGTCATCATTTGGGCACCCTTGAGGTTCTCTGAGCTGAGTAGAACAGCCCAGTGCTCCAGCCTGCAGGTGCCTGCAGGCTCAGCATGGTGAGTGGGTTCAGTTCTGTCACGTTAGGCTTTCAAGGCTATCTTGACATCCTGCCTTTAGCAGAAAAACTGGGGATTTGTAACAGTATTTTGAAAACACACTTGCAGTTTTAACACAAAAATGATTTCCCTAACACAAAGAGAACACCTGATAGTGGTGAGTTGAAATTGAGTTTTAAGGTTCGCTGACTGGAAGAGTTAAATTCTGTGTGTACATGCACATTGATTTACTCCTTGCTTCCTCCTCAGTGGAACCCTCATGGAGAGGCTGCAGCTGTATCTGTGATTAGATCACATTCCCCTCTCTGCTCTGGGTCTCCAGTGCTGAGCACTTGGACGGGGGGTAGCTGTGTGCGTGGAGTGGCCCCACTGCAGGAGCAGTCACCATGACAGGCAGTGGAATGGCTTGCATGTCTAATGCTATTTGCAGCGCCTGTCTGGGTTTTTTGGAGTGCTCTCCCAAGCAGTCAGGCCTGCGTGTTATTTGGTGAGCTGCTGCCCTCATACAAATAATGAATAATGCCATGACAGGGAGCTCCTCTCTCAGTAATAAACACGTGCTCACGAGTCAGCGGTTCCGTGGGGCCGCTGGCTGTGGCTCCGGAGCTGGCATTCCCAGGCGCATCCCTGTGGACACTCAATTTGTCTGTATGGGGGAGGCAGCTGTTGTGTGTTGTTATTGCTGCCATGGGCTCTGCTCCCCCTGGGGCCATCTCACCTTCCTTCCTGTGCTGACCTGGAGGCTGGGGCAGTGGGGCCATCCCTGTGTGCCCAGGGATGATCCAGCCTTGGAGCACCCGGCTTTTGCTGCCTTGGCTGCTGGCAGGAATTGTGTCCAGGGATGCGTGGGGGGGCCCTTCTTCAACATCCCCTAACAGCTGTTGGGCAGCAATAGCTTGGGGCCATTTCAGCTTCATCCCACACAGTGTCACCTCTCTGTGAGCTGTACCTTGCTGTGAGCTGTAATTGTGTTGCTGGGTAATGCCTGTGCTGTTCTGATCGGCTCAGGGCATTCAGGAAATCAGACCCTTTCCATCAGCACTGAGAGCCTGTGCTGACAGCACTGTGGGTACACCTACAATGGGCAGATGGATTGGGGTCTGCTGCTGCCCACAGGCACTGCTGCAGAGCCTGGGAACTGCTGTATCTCTCTGCAAAAGGCCTTCCCAGAGTGTTGTACCCAGTGCACTTTTGGTAACTTAGGAAAAGTGTATTGATTTTGTTTCTGGGCACTGCTGTGAGTTGGCTTTTGCTGAAATGTAGTGACTCAGCTGACTCTCTCCTCTGTGGATCCAGCGTATTGGACTTTGCTGACACCTGGGTCGGCTCTGGGCTGGGGACTGTGAGGAGGGGTCAGGCCCTGTGCTGGTTGGCCCCCATGTTTCACCTATCTGGGGATTGATGAGGGGCCACTCCAGCAGCAGGGATGGGTTTTCTCCTGCACCCAGAGCGACTGCAATGAATCTGCTGTGTGCCAGAGCTGGGAGTCTCCTGGCTCTGCCCCTGCCTTGTGTGCTGTGCCAGGGGAACCCACCCTGCACCCTTCCTGGGCAGCAGTTTTCTCCCTCCTTTCTGCTCTCTTTTAGCTCAAGGAATGGGTTGAGGGAATGAATTGTGTGTGTTTGCAGTGTTTTATCACCTGATGATGGTTAGCCACAGGCTGCTCAGTTGTAGCCATGGGAATGGCAGCTGCTCTCAGCACCTGCAGCCCCTATGTGCTGCGCTGGCTCCTCTTGCAAGGAGAGTGAGAGAAGTGCCAGGGCCAACACACTGGCAGGAGGGCTCCGGAGCACCCGCTCCTGCAGGGCTTGTCACTGCTTCTGCCTCCACGTGAAACGTGTTTGTAGTTGACTGTGGGCACAAAGTGCTGAGAGGAGGCTGGGAGCAAGAGGGGGAGGCAGCAGGGTGCTCTCTGTGCCCCTTGGCAGCCCCCAGGCACTGGCCCCACTCTGCCTTGGCAGGGATGTGTCTGGCTCCATTCCCTCAGAAGCATGGAGGGGAGTGACCAGGGCCACGGCCCACCACCATGCCCAGCGGGGTTCTGCCCTGCTCCCACTCTGATCCCGGTGTGTGTGGGGAGCCTGTGAGCAGGAGCAGCAACACAGCTCCCTTGGGAGGGTTACAGACACAGGCCTCAGCACAACCAGCTACGCGTGCTGGGGACGCCTCTTCCAGTGACTGCTGGAACAGCCCTCGGAGCATGTAGGAAACTGGCACATGTCACCAGCCCTGAAATCATTGAACTGTTGCACTGTAGTCTCAAAAACATCCTTTCTCTAGGATTTTCCCCACTTTGTAAACACTCTGGTGCTTTGCTGCTAACGCTTTAAGCATTATCTGTGATGTCAAAGTTTGTGAGCTTTGCTCTCTTTGTGAGTGCAGTACTGCTCGTGCATGTAGAGTTGCAGAAAACTTGAAAATAGGCCTGGGGAAAAATAGCCCCTTGGAGAAGCAAAAGGGGAAGTGTTGGGTGGTCGCATTCTCTGGTTTAAATGATGCACCTGGCCCCTGCTTGCTCCCTGGCTCAGCAGGGCTCACTCTGCTCTGTGCAGAGCCCAGACTGGCAGAGAAGGAACAACAGCTTCTCAAAGAAAGTTATGGGCAAAGGCTTTAGAATTTCAAAGTCAAAATTCCAACACCAATTTGTGACACCTTGTATCGACAAAGGTCAGAGTCTTTTTCTTTTCATGGGTTTCTTTTACCTCTTCTTGTCATGGGGACTCCTTTTCTCTGAGTCATTATTTCATGCACTTCAGCAGAAATTTTATTGCTTTGGGGGCTGGGCTGGTTCATGTGGGACATTTCTCACTGCTTGGAGTGTGATACACAGAGGTAATTTCTTTCAAATGATTTTTGCTTGAAGTGGTTTCAATGAATTGCAAAGGGTATGAGGGTATGAGCCTGAATGAATGGCTGAAACATTTGTATGGAGTTCAGGTGAGGAACCTGCACGATCCAACTTTCCAGAGCATCCAGTGTGGATATTGTAATTTCACTGTCCGGTGCATGTGAACAGCAGTTCATTTTAGCCTTTTTATCCACTTTTTAATAAGTATTATTTAGGGTTGTAAGACGTTTAAATTGGTTTCCCCTATATTTGAAAAAGTTTAAAGGAAACTCCAGAATATAAGAGGCTTTTCAATCACAGTGAGAAATTCCTGTTTAGATCAAAGGTGCCTGTCAGGGACATGGGGGGAGTGGCTCGGCAGGTTTGGGCCCTGACCTTGACAAGAGCAGCTCCTCTCCCTGGGCACGGCCAAGCTGCTGCCCAGACCCTGCTCCACACATGATGGCACGTGGGCACTGCTCTCCCCATTTTTTGTTTCGGTAGCTGCAGCTTCCAAGCTGAAGGGGAGTGTTGAAAGCTGACTCTAGAAGGCTGGGGAGAAGATTCATACTTATGAAAAGGAAGAAGAAAAAAAGCCAAAAAACACCCCTCAAAAAAACCCTCCAACCTTTTCTTTCTGAGTCTTCAATTTCCCTCCCCAGTGTCAACACACCAATTTAGTAAATGTTGCAAGGCACAGTATTTCCCCCCTTGTCATATTACACATCCAGGCATCAAGGATGGATCATAAACTTGCTCTTTATGGCTTTAACATTTCAATTGCTAGTCACATTTTATGTAAATGAAGGTATTTACCTTGACAAGCTCTCCTGTGAAGTACAGTACTTCTTTACAGAATATATTTGGCAATATAAACAGGCCAAATGCTGGGGGTGGATGCAAAATTCACAATTGATTTTTACAGCCAAGTAGGATCCTCCCAAAATATACTGGAGTTGTCTGCTCCAATCTTGTCAGTGCCTGGAGAAACTGAGGCAGGGGGACCTGCGGGAAGAGGAAATAGCAAAGGGACATTAGTTATAGCCACCGACCTACTAAACAGAACTAGCTTTGGATAAAAATAACTCCATCTGCCACACTTTATTTTGTATTACAGAGATTGCTGTAACACATTTCAAGCCAAAATCTGATTTCCATTCCCTTCAGAGCCAGGCTGGACTGGACTTGGCCCCCTCCTTTATTAGCACTAATGATTTTGGATCCGAACAGAGCAGCACTGCTGTGGTAGCCCAGATCCACAGTTCTCCTTTGTTTTAGTCTATTTCCTTTCATTTTGCATTGAGATGGGTACAGTGATATATTTAGTATTAGTGTTCATCCACATCTGCAAATAACTTTATTTCAGCTTCAGCTCTGCCCTTTCTGTATTTGTTCTTGATGGACATTCATATAATTAAGCCGAGCCTTGAGCACGCTCGTGGGAAGCCAGCGTCAGCATCGGGACCGGGTGCTGAACCACGGTTGGATGCAGCAGCTGACAGCAGGAGCTGCTGCCACCCAGCCGAGGGGGAGACAAACCCACCCCACCTGTGTGATGCCAGCATGGGGGTGCACCAGCCCCAGAAGCTTTGAGGCTGCTCCAGGTGCTTCTGTGCCCCAGGAGGCTCGGCTGCTGCCCCCCGCCGCCCCCCATTCAGGGTCCACCCCTGAGCCCCAGAGATGTGGGAAGGGGCCACGTCCCGACTCAGTCCTGGGTGCCAGGTGCTGTGTCACCTGTGCAGGTGACAAACTGTCTATTACTCGGCTCTGGTACTGCTTGCTCAACAACAAACTGACCGTTTTCCATCCAAAGTGCTGACTCAAGTAATGCTGGTGGCAGACCATGGATCCTAAAGTCATTGCTGCTGGAGGTCTTTGACGGGCTATTGGTTCATCCCTCCTCGGTCTGTTCCCCAGTGAGTGCCAGCATCGATCCCACAGTGCTGCTCCCCTCCACTGTCAGTGCTCGCACCTTCAAGCTCATTTTGGGGCTCTTTATTTGTGCCCTTTTAATTCCCAGATTACCAGTTACCACCTCTGCTTCATGCTCTGTGGCACTGGGGCCTGCAGAGCAGGAGGGTGCACTGAGGGACACTGGTACCTCAGGAAAGGGCTCTGCCTCCTCTACGTGAGCTGTTCACCTTGCACAGAAAGGCAAATCCACAGTCAGGCATGAACTAGAGGGGCTCCAGGGCACCGGGCCATGAGGTGGGGGTGGTGATTTTGCAGCATGAGGGACGATGTTGGGGCCACGGGTGGTGCTGGTGCTGAGCTGTGCCACAGAAATGAGGGCATTACACCTGCCCGGGCCCTGGCAGCAAGGGGAGGGCGCTCAGCAGTGTTCCTGCTCTTGGTCTTTGTTAATGGCTCCTCCAGAGAAATGGGTATCTGAACAAATGAGCACAACCCAGGGCACCCAGGCACCTGCTGCAATCACTGTTGTAACTGTGTGCACGACCCCCTAGGAGCTGGGTCTGGCAGGGCAAACCCCAAAGGGGCTGGCATGGTGTGGAGGGGCAGAGGCTCCAGGGCTGCACAGCCCCTGAGATGGGGCAGCTGTTGTTTGGGCTGCTCATCCTGCACTGCCAGCGTGGGGAACAGGGTGCAGGAGCTCTGTTGCGTCTGCTGCACATGCCAGGATCTGGAATGATAACGGCTCCTTACTCAGCTCAAAATCATCTAGAACCCCCCAAAAAATCGAAGCACTGTGGAAAAATGCCTGAGGCTACAGCTTCATGGGTAAACTAAAGCATCTTGCTGAGAATTTCATAGACCCAGCAAATCATAATGCAATTTCCTATGCAAAAAGGGTTTATCTCTATCTAAATATTATTCTGCATCGTTACTCATTGTAGGGAAGTTATTGCTCTCCTAGGTTAACTGATTGAACTTTGGAAATAGAGCTGCAAGCTTATTGTACAGACGGGAGCTTGACTTTTATTGCTCCTAAATTGTAGTGATACTGTTAGATGTGAGTAAAATATACACTCCATTAGAAAATATTAAAATTTGGTACCACTTTAAAATTAAAAAAGATTAAAAGAAGCATTTCTGCGGTCTAGCCCACCATGAAATTGGAGTCTATTTGGTATGTGAAATGTGTAATACAAATAGCCTAACAATTAATGACAAAGGAAGAGCTGGGATGGATTTATGGCTCAAACTACCCTGGATTTCACAAGGCTGGAGTAGCAGCAAGGGAAATGTGTTATTAGATCATTACAGGCTTTTCTGCTAGAGCCACTGCTGCTAAAGTTACAGCAAGGTGTTTTATTATTGCTCTGTTCCCGCATATTACTCTGAAGCACTCTCGTCTTGGGATATGGTCGTCTCAGCGGGAAGCGATCCGCGTCTCTGCCGCAGATGGGTTCCTTTGGAAAACCTGATCAGGAACTCCTCAGCCATTTTTTTGCAGTAGGCAGTGGTGAAGAAGTGCTTTCCCATGGCCAGGCTGCGTAAGGAGCTTGTTTATTAGTGTGTGAGTTCAGAGCTGCTGGCTGTCAGCAGGGTGATGGATGCGGGAGCAGGGGTGGGCCCCGTGGCACCGTGGTGGGTCTGTCTCCTGCTGCCCAGTTCAGGGTCCTTCCCTGGGGTGCTCTGGCACGGCGTTGCCCAGTGTGGCTCCCCCCATGACCCCGATTAACTTTTGCTAATGCTTGGGGTGTGTTGCAGGCAGAGGTGAGCCTGAAGCTCTTTGCTGTGCCCAGAGGATAAGGATTTGGGATGCTGGTGTAGGGAGGAAGGGGGGCCTCTGCAGAGAGGTGGATTTCACCTGTGCCTCTGTCTTCCAGTGAGCCTGGGGAGAGCCGAGCCCCCATTTACCCCAAGGCTGGGGAGACACCCTCATCCTGCAGCACTGCTGCTGTTGTTGGGGAGGGTCTCAGATGCAGCCCTTCCCTTCCCACGTGTGGCTTTCAGCATCCAGGAGGGACCCAGGCACTGTATGACCCCACCGGCACACCCAGGCAGCTGTGTTGTACCTTGGGCTCTTTGCTGGGGTGGGGAAAATAGATGGAGGTAGGACTGGTGTTTTGGGTGCCTTTGGGCTGCAGATTCGGGGCCTGTGGTGCCAGATGAACATTGTATGGCCCTTGGGAGTATAAACTGCATTTCTAATCCAGCTTTCTCACCTTGCACTTCATGTGAGAGTCATCTTGTACTGGTGCCTCTGTGCTGGAGCATACAGTGCGGGATACATATCTCCTTCTTCATTAACAGGATTTATATCCTTGGTATTCTTTGCTGGATGACTTAGTATTGTAATGAAGAACATGAGCACTGCCTTAATTAAAATGTAACCCCCCACATTAATATATATGTTGCTGCTGAAAATTAAAATTCACTGAAAACTGAGTTTAAAAGCTTGTGGCAGGTGTAGCTGGCGGCATGTGAAAGGGGAGGTGATTTGGGGTGAAGTGCCCCAGCTTGGCAGCCCAGCCGTGCAGGACCGCGCTCAGCCCGCGGCAGGGACTGAGGTCAGAGCTGCCTTTATAGCCTGCCCAGCTGCCTGGTGCTGGGGGCTCCTGAACTGTCCCAGGGCTGTGTGCTGCCACCTGCCCTGCACTCAGCACCGGTGGGAACCTCTGCCGGTCCTGGTGCTCACTCCCAGGATGTTCTGTTTTACCAGGGAGGTGCAAAGCAGCTTAATGAACTAGAGAATTTGTTCCATAATATTACTAAAGAAAAAAAAAATCTTGTAAATGCAAACATTCCAAGCCTGTCTCCAAGCTGTGCATGCATTGCCATTGGCAGTGTGATCAGTTATGAAGATATTTTGCATTCAAGGATTTGCAGTTTCTAGGTCCATGAATATTCAGGCTCCAGCTCGCCCTTTTTGTCTGTGCTCCACACCTACCCTTTCCATTCCTTTGCTCCTTTTTTTTTTTTCCAGTGGATTCAATTAGTTCTATTTGCTGCTTTAGCAATAAAACAATTCCCTCTGTGGCATTAAAATGAGTTTCTTTCGTTATTTCATTTGGCTTCTTGTTATATGTGGAAGGAAGGTAGGGAACTGTGCTCTGTGCCCCAGCTCACAGGGGCTGCCAAGCCCTGGAGGACATGAGATGTACTTGGGGCAGCATTAGGAATTAATGAAGGGCATTGCTGGCGCAGAGCCGCAGGAGCTGCGCTGACAGAGCCACATTCAGAGCCACCAGGAAAATCTGACCGGTCCCAAAGACTTTCAGTAGGACTTTGGCACTCGAGTCACCGCAGCTTTCGATGTGCTATGCTCCTGACCATGCTTGAGTTGTTGGGTCTGGTCAATTCTCACACAGCCTTTGCATTACCTGTTGGTAATGAAATGCAGGGACTGATCCCCTATTTGGCTTAGATGAGGCACACGTCAATCTGAGCTGAAACATCAATTAAACCAGCAGATTGGTTTGTGGAAGCAGCGTGGCCGGCGCATGACAGCAGGGGCTGAAGCTGGTCAAGGGTCTTGGGCCTATTTCTTCCCAAAGCAGAGCCAAGTGCAGTGTGAGGAAAGCACAGAGGCAGTGTGAGAGCCAGGATAGCAGTGATCATGTGGGCAGGGTGTACAAAGAATTACACATACTGGCAGAACGCTCTCGTCCAGCTACTCTTGGAGTGCCCTTTCAGGGGGCTGCAATGGCATTGGGAGCGTGTAGTGCGGACAGACCCATAAATCATTCGTTTCACACCATGCTAAACGCAAATCCTATTAGTGCACCGAGGAGCATCTAAGTAGAGAAAAGAAAAAGGCAAGATAGAAAGAGGAAATGAGATTTAAATCTAATTGCTTTTCTGCCTGTGTTTCACCACTGTTTAGCTGGGACACAATAAAATGCAGTGGAGGAAAGCTGACACAGGTGGGAGTGGGAGCCAGTGGTGTTCCTGCTCTGCTGCCCCAGACAGCTGATGCAGGTGTTGAAGGTCAATGAGAGGAGATGTGGCTTTGTGTATTCAAAATTATTTTTTATTTACTTTTCCTCCTCTTTCTGTGATGGGGAAGGTTAAACCAGTTGTGCTGATTCCAGTTCCTTTTTCATTCTGAAGTTAAATCTAAAACCAAATGAGAATTTCCAGGCTCGTGGAGGGGCTGCAGACCCTAGGGTCTGATAAGCACCCAGATTTTTGGAAAAAGAGGTTTGTGCCTTTCCTCTCCCCACAGAAAGGCCCAAGCCCCTCTGCAGCAGAAAACGAGCGACCGCTGGTGCTGGCTGCCTCCAGATGGAACTGCAGAATCAGGCGGGATGGGTGGCTACCAGTGCGATGGGTTAGCAACAGCAGGTTTGAGGGACAAAGCAAAGGAGCAGAAAAAGGAAAGGTGTCTGTTAGGGATGGAAAACCATTTTAAAAGGAAGCAAAATTAGAGTGTGCAGTAGGGTAAGTAGGACTGCAAAGTTCCGTAATTAATCACACCTTTGGAACTTGGAAGGGAAATAAATGTGATAAAAGGATTTGTCCGAATAGATTACAGGCAAATTAGAAAAAAAAAAAAAGGCGGGGTCATCACAGCCTTGGAAATTGTGCTCTTCAAAAATCTTCAATCATCCTCACAATCAATTCTGCATTTCTTTAATAGCACTGTCTTGGATTAATCGCTACCTGCATCCAGACATTAAATGAAGTATCGAGTATTTGTCTCTCAACAATACACTTGGAAATTGTTTATTTCCCTACTTGTCTTTTGCGATGCATTTCAGTGCTGTAACCCAGTGCTGAAATCCACCCTGCTCGAGGTGCCCAGTGCTTGGTCCTGCAGGCTCCTGCCCCGAAGATCTGCAGCACGGGAGGGTTTTCTCATAAACCACTTGTTTGTTTGTGCAGACAATTACACCGGCTTTGCTATACAACAGTGTGTTGTTTCTCTGCAGCAAACAATCTGCTTTATGGGTTTTCCTAGGAAAATATCAGCTTGCTATGCTCACTAATATGATTCAATTGTGTTGTGTTATCTGACCTTTAAGGAACTTGCAATCTATAATGACATGGTTCTACAGCGGAGCCACTAGTAAAAGCCCTGGCTCCTGGGGAATTCCGGCTGCAAATAAGTGAAGCCCGGCTACAGCAGCAATAACAAGGCAGTTTAACCCCTTGGCTGCTGGCCTGGATGGGTCACCATCCCCCTGGCAAGGTGCTGTAGGGATGTGTGCGTGGGCAGCTGGAGGTGGGAGCGCAGCTCTGTGTGTCCCATCCAGGAGCCCCCAGAGCTGGCGCCTCCCGCCCCTCTCCCCAGCGGCGTGGTGGGACACAGGGGCCAGGGAGGGGACCCGCTGTCGGCCAGCAGAGCCGTAGGTGCTGGCTGTGCCGGGCAGGCAGGAGCGGGTCAGCCGTGGCCCGGTTCCCGCGGGCAGCGCCGGGCAGCGGGGCACGCAGGCTGTGCGCTGCCGCCTTCGTGCGCGGTGCCGCGGACGTGATTAACGCTGCTGTCACCGCCACCCACCCACCGCTCCCGCTGGCCGCCGCGCTCCGGGCACCCTGCCGCGTGCGGAGGCACCAGCAAGCTCTGCTACAGGTGGGGGACCCCACGTGCGTCCCCTTGCCCTCCTGGTGGCACGGGGGTCATGTCACTGCCAGTGCTGGCTCTGGGCTGCCTCTGGAGAGTGTGGGACTGTCCTGATCCGGCATAACGTGGCCTCTGGCCCCCCCATCTCCCTTCTGGTCTGCCAAGGTCCCAGAGGGACACAGCGCTGCAACCTGTTGACCCCATGGCACAGTGGAAGCTCAGGAGCCAAACTGTTATGTGCCCACATCATCCCTTAGCTCTGGCTGTTCTTCTTGCACTTGGAATTTATCTGCAAGGTGCTTAGGGGAGGTCTGCAAGTCTTGGTCTCAACCAAGACTGGCTCATAGATCATATAGCCCTGTTTTCTCAGGAAGGGACATGCCACCCACCAGCTCATGCTGCTGGTCCCTCCCTGCATCTCTCCCAGCATGGTTAGGTGGACCTCAGGCTGGAGCAGGACACAGTGCTGTTGAGGAGGCCTTGGGAAGCCTTGGGGTGTCTGTCCACAGTGCTCTGTTTGGCTGTATTTTCAGCCCACTAATCACTGTCTGATCCCTCTGATTGCTTCTGTCTGACCTCCCTCTACGGCTGGAATGCTTTACCTAAGAGGCATTTCAGGGATTTTATTCAGCTGAGTGAAAGATGGGGGATAGTCGGGAATCTGTCAGACCCAGGAAGCTGGCAAGAGATGGGGAACTTGAGCAGAGAAGCAAACACTCCAGAGATTCACAGAATGATTTGGGTTGAAAAGGACGTTAAAGATCATCCAGTTCCAACCCTCCTTCCACCCAGGTGCAGGGTGGTGAGGCTGGAGCTCTTGCTGGCAAAGACTGAGGCAAAAAAAATTTAAAGGATTGGTTTATCAGAAGCTAAGGACAGCCTGTGCCAAGTTCTAGGTGCTGGGTTTTGAGAAAGTTTCCTCAGTCTGCTGCATCGGCTTTTGGCAGAAATCTTTGCGAAACGACTTTTCCACTGAGGAACAGGAGATCAGAGAACTGTTCCCTTTAACACTTGAGTGTGCGTGAACTTGCAGGGATATCGTTTGAAGCTCTGCTACCCTTGTTAAAGGTCACTTTTTGATCCCATCAAATACCCTCTTTACCTGGAGATAAGATTTAAAAATGAAAGACGAAAGAGAAAGGGCTTAAGGAAGAAGGAGAAGCGGGAAGCTGGCTGAGCAGCCTGTGCCTGGCTGGCAGCAGGGGGGAGATGAAAGCGGGCGCTGGCGCAGCCGGGAAAATGGCTCTGCAGGGTGGGGATGGAGTAGAAACAGAGGGGCCGGGGCATCTCCAGGGCTGTGGGGCAGCCCCTCGGCACGCCTGGTGCCAGGAGCACTGCCCACCCTGGGCTGCTGGTGCTCCCTTGCCCTGCCAGAGCCTGCTGCCGCCATCGCCACAGCGCAGAGGAGGGAAACCGCGCTGGGCCAAGGTCGTGGCTGAGGTCAATAAATTATACATGACAATTAATCTTAGAAACCTGTGATTCGGGGGAGAAAGGCGAGGACACTGCGGATCCTGAGCTGGGCTGGCAGGCGGATGCCTTGGCTCCATGTCAGCCCGGGGAAGTCAGTGAAAAACAAGTCTGTGCTGGGATGCTGTGAGTCGGTGTGAGTCACTCAGCACGGCTGGCACACTCCCGGTGCCCTTCCCGGCAGGCAGGGGGGTGGTGGCTGTCCCTGCCCGGGTCGGGGGCTTGTTCCCACTGCCCTGTGGGGTGGCTGGGCTGTGGTCCCAGGGTGCCCACCTGTGGGAGCTACTCAGCCTTCACGCATGCCGTGAGCTCTCCATGCTGGGGGTTCAGCAGTTGTTTGCCTGTTACAATCAATTCCCATTTGAGACGTTTTAAAATGTGTAACTGTCTCCTTGAGACTACAGCATTCAGCAGGTGGTAACACTCAAAGCTTTTTTTTAAATCTGTAGTAAGGATTTACAAAGGAAACCTTGACTTTTAGATTGATTTTTAAATAAGCATATATTTAGCTGTTAGTGCTTGAAGTACATATTGGATTATATTCTTCTGCAAACAGAATATTCTAATTGATCTTGCTAATAAATAATGAAAGCCAGCCCTGCTACATATAATTCAAGGTTACACTGCATTTGTATCAGCAGCACTGGGGAGTTTTTTAATGCTTAAAAGATTATTTCTTTTGAATAAGGAAAAAAATGGGGGTGGGACTAAGTGCTGAGCTTTTCTCTAGAATTTCCTTTTGTTGTTTTCTAAACTGTAGTTAGCAAGTGTCACTGTTTGAGACCCTCCTATACATATAAAGCTAAACCTAAAAGCCTTTCCCTCTCCCCAGTGGTTGCCCCTCAGGAGAGGCAGCAGCCAAGGATGTGCAGCACAGCCGTGGCTGCCTGCAGCTGGCCCTGTGGCTGCCTGGTGGGTAGGATGGGGCCAGGAACCCCTGGGAAGAGGGCAGTGCTGCCACTGGGACCTGAGAACAGCTGGAGGATCGATGTTGCTGTTCAGCCTGGCGCTGATCAGCGCCCTGATGGGTCATTTGGCTGGGGCAAGAGCAGCTTCAAGGAGCCTCTGGGATGGGACAGGTCTGGGCCCTGCACACCTGGGGACACAGAGCTGCCTCTGGGGCTGGGCAGCGAGCTGGGCATAGCCACGGCTCCTGGCAAGGGTGCAGAGCAGCTCTGTCGGCCAGTGCCCTCTGCAGCCGTGCTCTGGCCCAGCACTAGCCAGGGACAGAACGGCTGCCAGGAGCTGGGGCACTCAGAGTGCAGGTTATTGTGGTCTGCAGATGTGGTGCAGGTTCTCGGAGTGCAGAGCAGGCATTAATCACCCAGTGACACTGCAATTACCATAGCGGACAGGGCATTTATTCGGCATTTAAGTTGTAATTAGGGGAAATAACTATTTCTTCCCCGTTCACAGGAGTTGCAAGTTGCAGCTGGTCAGCTTTGACCTAGTGAGTTTGTGCAGCTCAGCTGCATTGGCTTTGCCACGGGGCACAGAGCTCTTGTGTCCAGTGGAGGTGATGCCTGCTGTTACAGGGACATTCACAGCAGCTGTCCCCACTCCGTACCACAGCCTCTGCCTCTGGGGTGGCGGCAGTAACTGGAGCAGTGGAGAGGGCAGGGCACCTAGCCCAGGGCCATGCCATCCCACAGGGACCACGGGCCAGGGACACAGGACAGTATTGCTCCCTAATTCCTACAGTATTTCTCCAATCTCAAATGCCCTAAGCCTGAGAACCAGGACAGAGGCCAGCCAGGCACCCAGTGGGGTCTGGCAAAGGATAAAGCTGTGTGGCTTTGCATCCCACTGGCTGCTGGAGGGAGAGCGAGATCTCCAGGGCTAGGGCAGTGTCTCAGCTGGCCAGTGGGTCAGGGCTGAGTGGATGCAAAAGGCTCCATTCTGTTCCACACCTGTGAGACCAGCAAAGCTCCTCATTCCTGAGGAGGTACCCTGTGTACCTCGTGGCTGGGACCTGCCACTCCATGCCCTGGTGGGGATAGGGCAGGGATCCATGGCAGCACATGTGTCTGCTGACCCTCTTGCTGCCTTCCTGCTCCTGCTGCAAGAAGCCATTTGTTTGTGGAGTCAAGAGTGGTTCAGGAGGATGAGCCAGTGCCGGTCTCCCAGGCAAGAGGAGACATTCCTGTCTTCCTTTTCCCACAGGCAGCTGGCAACCACTCTCCCACCAGCTGGAGTGACAACATGATTGGCCAGGAAAGGCAGCACAATATTAAAGAGCTGCTGACACCTCATGGGAAATTCACTTTAAAATATTTTATTTAGGTGTGTTATCTGTGGATTTTTCTGCTTCTCCTCCGCTTGCTCGATACCACAGGGAGCACACTCTGGAGTGCAGGCACTGTGCTGAATGGGGTCTTGTAGATCTCAGAGGGGAGAGGACAGGGACATAGAGCCAAGCCCATAGAGTGTCCAGAACCTGCATGCCATGTCCCATGCCTCCAGGGCTGCCTCATGCCCAGCACACCCAGGTGTGGAAGCAGACTGACATGGAGCCGCAGACCCCCATGGGCTGCACAGGGTGGGTGTCCTGGGTGGGAGCAGAGAAATGGAGGGTCATGGGATGAGGACACATGGACTCTTCTGGGCCTGGCCAGGATGAAGGGCTGCTGCTGATGGCTGTTTATTAGCAAAATATCTCATGGTTTTCCCTTTTGTCTGTTCCAGGAAGTCATGATAAATATGGATTTGAGTGCACAGGGAGATGGGATGGTTAATTAGAGTGGACTCCTGGGAGTGGGATCTCCTGGGCTGTAATCACACCCTGGGGAGGGAGCCAGTCCTGTGGGGACCCCCGCACACTGCCAGGCTGTGGGACCTGGGGCTATGGACTTCCCTCTCCACAGATGTAATTGTACCTGCCTCACAGGCTTGTTGTGTGAGTCGGAGTTAATTAATGCTCATAAAGCCACTCGGCATCTTTGGAGAAGAGCAAAGATATTGTAGCTGCTGTTATGATTTACTAGGCAATGCAATTAGTTTAATTTCAGAGAGTTATCAGTCAGCCAGCCCTTTCCACAGCTGCTGTGCTGTCCCTGTTTGCCCACTGCCACAGACAGGTTCACAGAGAGCCAGCTCGTGCTGTCTGCTTGGGAGGAGACAGCAGCACTCTGTGTCTGCTCCTCCTGAGCACCTCTTCCCCCCTGCCCCATCCCTGCTTCTTGAATCATCCCAGTTGTCACCCTTTGTCCTATTAATGGCCTGATGTCATTGTGACCTGTGGCTCTGGTCACAGCAGCCACCAGTGCTGTCATGAACAGATGAAGAATAAAAGTCATCCCATTTATCCTCAGCTGTTTATCTCAACGTGAGCTCTGGTGATGCCAGCCCCTCTCCTCCAGCTACGAAGGTCTCTGATGACACCCCCACACTACAGCCCAAAATACTGGGAGCCCAGATGAAGGATGTGAATCCAAACTAGCCTTTGCTCTGGTGACAGTCTCCTTTTCTCATGCTGATTCTGGCCAGCAGATGATGTGGGACAAGCTCTCTCTCAGGCTAGGTCCAAGCTCTTCTAGTGTTGGAATGTTCCTGTGTCCCAGAGACTTGGAAAAGTGGAGCATTAAATCCGTCTGTCACGGGAGGAGAACAGGGTGAGCACGGCTGGGGAACGCGTGGCTCAGCCCAGCCTCGCATGTCTGCAGGGTGGGGGGGTAGAGGGTGTCAAACCAGCGGGTGTATTTATATATATCTATATGTATGTACATGTGTCTCTGTGTGTCTGTATACATTTATTGGGTTAAGAACTTGAGGACCATCTGTTCCAGCTTTTGGGGGAAGCTAAAGCCATTTCTGGCATATGCTGAGGCTGTAGGTGATTAATCACCAAGGGCTCAGTGGTTCGCTGCCACAGAGTGGGGTTTGCTCTGCAAACCCCAGAGGCTGGCTCCACCATCCCGTGATCTGAAGCCAGGGTGACCTCGGGCCCCATCACCCTCCCTGGGCGTGGGCAGTAAATCCTGTGGTGCGTGGCACTGTCCCCTCCATGTGTTGCATCACAGGGCCACACAGTCCCCAGCCCTCGGGGAGAGCAGAGCTGCAGCCGCTCGTGTTCAGCCTGAAGCAGTTAGACTGGTCACTTCTTTCCAGGCTGCCTTGGGGAGAACGTTTGGCCTCTACTTTTGTGCCCTGTCTCTGCACAAACCATTCTTTGTCACCAGCTCTTTTTTCCTCCCGAGACATGAAAACTGAGACCTGTTGCCTTTCTCTTTGCCTTTGCAGCAGATGAAGATGTCAGGAGCCTGACTGGCTGTTGAAGAGATCTGCCATTACCTTTTTTCCTCCTCCAATTTTTGAAATCATTTCATAGGAATCCAATTTTCTCTTTCATATTCACTTCTGCAAACAGATTTGAAAAACTCTTTGTTAGTCAGAATCATCTCTGAAATGTACTGCTGTATTTCTTTTTGCTATTCTAATTAGCCTTTTAACTCAGCACTGCTTGTATTTATAGCTAGCTAATCCTCCCTCTCCAGGCCCCATCCTCCTCCATAGCAGAACATTTCCACTGTTTAGAAGCCATTTGCTCTTTCCTGTTTTCTGTTTCCCAGTTCCTTTGCTGTCGCTGTTTCAATGCTCCAGCTCGACTGAGCTCCCTGATCAGACGCAGGGTCCCCTTTGCTGCAGCACCTTTCCTGGAGTGAGATTCAGCTCCAGGCTGGCACAAGCCTTTGAGCAGCTGCCTTGATTCTCTCCTTCAAGATTATTTCAAGACCATCTATTTTAGCTCCTCAGCTCCCACCATCCGCTCCTGCAAAATGGGCAGCCCAGGATGGGCACGGATGTAGATACGATTGCCTTGCCCATGCCAGTGTGGGCAAAGAGCCTCTGGCACGTTTTTGGTGGCCACGGTCGTGTCCTGCTGTTCTTCACAGTGCACAAGTGTGACCCCCGTGTTCTGACCTCCCCGAGTTCCTCCACTCACAACAGTCCCTGCATCTGTGCAAAGGAGGCAATGGAACCAGCTTTTTGTCCTCATCCATCATCCTAATTAATCACCATAGTTTAGAATACATTTTTACTTTTTGATGCTTTTATGTACTTAGGAGCCAGGAGGACTCGGTTTGCGGGAGTGTTTTAGTAAAGCCCTTCAGCTTAGCATTGGTAAACGTCAGAGTTTTCCTGGGGGGGAAGGGGGGGTGTAAATACAGACTTATCCCCCAAAGCCAGTGGGAGAGGACCCCCTAAGAACCCTTTTTGCTGTGCGCCTCTAACCCTTGACTTAGGAGCAATTCCCTTGCTAATGCTTTAGCTCTGCATTTCTGCAGCTTAAGATAACTCAGAGCTCTTCTGGAGCAATGCCAAATGCTGGCATAACATATCAAAATGTCTTGTATGGTGCTGAGCTTTATCTGTAGGCTGGAGCTGTGGGGCTTTCCCTTTATGTGGCCCTCCTGCCAGAGCTCCTCAGAGCGGGCTTTCAAAGAGCAAATACGCAGGAGATCTGCTGGCTTAGCACAATTCCTAAATGCAGATAAGGCTTACAGCCTCACACCAGGTAGGAAGATTCCAGCACCAGTTAAATGGGCTCGATTGTGCAAATCTCTGGCTGTAGCAGGGAGAGATGGGGGAGCACTGACAGATGGTCTGGCATAGGCAGCACGGGGAGCTGCTAAGGCACCCTGGCTAAAAGACATCCTGGTGGCCTTGTGACAGAGTATGGGATGACCCGGAGGTCCCAACTCCCCATCCCTCTGTGGCTGGTCCCACCATCGTGGCCACTGTTTTCACATTCCCTCAAGCATGTCATCTTCCCCTGGGATGGTCTCAAACTGTCTCCATGAACAGTAACCACAGAAGTGTAAATCACTAAGGCTGCGGAGCTGAAGAGCATCTTGTGCCGAGAGAACAGCCCCTGGCACAGGGAGTGGGGCTTGGGGCAGCCCCTGCTGCAACACAGGGATTGGGGCCTGTGGGGTGGGCTCTTCTGCATCCAAAGTCCACACGTGGCATTGTCCATCAGACTTTGGGAGAAGGTGCTCCCTCTCCACACTGAAGAGCTGGAGCCCCAGGCCCATTCCAACATGACAGCTCCTGTGGGGAGGAAGGAGAAGGTCAGGGAAGAGGAGGGTGTTGGAATACAAGGCAGCACTGAGGGCAGGGTGAGGAGATTGTGTTCTTCAGGGCCTCGGATGAGAAGTAGGGGAAACCAGGACTTTCTTCCTAATACTACATTTTTAAACGTGCAAATCTGTTACTACTGAGTTATTTGCTCCATATAAAATATTAGTTCTTGTCAAGATATATCTTTCCTGTGCATAAACTGCATAGTTTGATGCCTTGGTTTTTTTATTCAGTCTCTCTGCTCCTGAAAATTCATCTCCATTTTATCATTTGCTCAATTTTCACGTTCGCGTGGCATTTCTGAGATAGTCATGGCATCAATCCTCTGCTCCGGGAATCTCAAAGCCCTGGCAGGGAAAAGGGGCTCGGAGTGCCCCCAGTCACAGATCTGCCCCTGGCATCAGGATCCACGTAGCAGGCTTTGGTACTGGTGGATGGAGCATGGAGAACAGATGTGGGTGGGTGACAGCTTCACAGGGACCCGGGGGTTTGTTCCATGAGTGGTGCTGAGAGGCTCAAACATGGACCGAGGCCAGAGGCACAGAGCCCAGCTCACTCCAGCTCACTGGGCACCAGGGCACAGTGACCTGCCATTTGCTCCTCAGCAGCCTCAGGCTGAAGGACAAAGCACCATTTTCAGGATGAAAAATCGTTTTATTGCATGTAGCACTGAGTCACAGCATAGGAAAAATATTGAAAGAGGCAAAGCAAGAAATCCCTCTAGGAGCATATTTAGCCACCAGGATTGGACATGGCTGCCTTAGTATTTCAGCTGTCACAGGCATCTTCAATTCCGCCTTCTCAGTGTGGATGTGATGCCCCAGTCTCCCTCATCCAGCCTCCATCAGATATGGAATCTCAGTGCCCTGCATCTGCCTTTGGGATATCACATGGACCTGGAAGAGATGGCTCAGGCTCAGGCTGCTCGTAACCCCTTCCCCAGCCTCCCCAGATATGCCTCTCAATCCTCCCCCCAAGCTGGCATTCCCTCAGCTGGTGTTCCAGGCTCACAGCCTCCTTAAGACCTTGCAGTAAAACTTTACACATCATTTATCACGAGATATATTAATGGTACAAACAATCTCTTAGCTTCCTTTTATCTCAGCAGGCCCACCGTGTGCTCTGCCCGTGACTATTAGCAGCACAGATGACAGTTTAGGCAGTGAATGGATGTTTTCTAGTTTCTTTTCCTTACCCCACTGTATTAGTGGGGGTTCTACCACCAGCCTAATGTGAGAGTAGACCAGGAAGTTTACAGCATGCAGGGGGTTAAAGTCCTGTGTGTCATTATGCACAGACCGAGATTTCTGTCTCCCAGTCCAGTTGGTGCTTTTTAAGCATCATAAATCTGTCTTCTTGCTGCTGGAGCCAGCAAGAAATCACGCCTCACTGTGTCAGTCTCCAGTTGGTCTCTTGTCCTGATTTAAGCAAAACCATGCAACTGGTGTTACTGTATGGGAATGCAAACGTTAGCGCCTCATCTGCGATGCTGCTGGTGGTTCTGCAATCATTAATCTAATGAAACTGGTAATAACTCTTGGGGATGTGGTTCTGGGTGAAATCTCAACTCTACCAGAGACATGCTGTGCAGCCCGTCCGTTCAGGCAGTGATTTGTCATCTGCAGGATGGAGGCACCTGGAATGAGATGACTCCTGGAAGAACTCGAAGCTGCTTCTTGGTGGGGAGCAGGCTGGGAGAGGTTTGCTGAAGGAGCTGCACATGCAGCACCACACCAGCAGCCCCAGGGCAGGGATGGGCTGGGGTGGCCTTAGCGAGAGAACCTACAAAGCCTGAAGTCTCCTTGTCAAACCTGACCGGGCACCTTGGAGCCAGGTGTGTCAGCACCTTTCCAGCAGTGTGAGATGTTCCTCCAGGTGGTTTCACTGTCAGAGGCCAAGGGGAAATGCAAGTGCTCGTTCTCATTCTCACTCTCAGTGAGGAGCTGAGAAAGAGCAGCCAGCAGAGAGGCAGGAGGTTGCTGCTGCGGGGAAAGGGGCTTTCAGTGATTTGCCCCCTTGGGAAGGTTTGCTCCTGTCTGGGGATGATGCACCCTGATGTCCATGGTGGCACCTTCCCACTGCTCAGCCAGGGATGTACCCCCCACTAGGGGTACCTGAGTGCGATGGGGGCCAGCAAGGGCCCAAGCTGCCGATGCAAAACCCCAGGGACACAGAGCCACAGCCGTGCTCTGTTAAAAAACACACCATTTTGTTGTCTTTATGGCTGGAGGCTTTCATGAGAACATGCAGTTTTTGTCTGCACTCCAGCAAGAGGAAGAAGGATGCTTATAATCCGGTGCTGGAGAAATTGGCTGAGAATCAGAGCTCTGTGCCAGCCCCCTTTGCTCTCCCAGAATCTGCAGCAGAGATGCCTGGGAGCGTTTCTTAACCGTTCTTTTTGCCACAAAAAATAAAGCTGCTAAGTCAAAACCTAAACAGTTTGCAAACTAAAGTTGATTTTGATGAACCTTCAGTTTTTAAAGTGTTTGGGGGAGAAGTTCCATTGTTGACAGAACACCTTCTCTCAGCTGCGCTGGTGAACAGGCTGGAAAATGAGTCAGAATGTGAAGGCTTAATTACTCAGGCCTAGCATGTAAAAAACCCCAAAACTAATAGGGCTGAAATCTGGGAAGGCTGCGTTTCCATAGAGGCCAAATAATTTACTGAGAGATCATAAGATGTTGGTCTTCCATCCAGACAGGAAGACCATTTTATATTTCAAAATCTCTTCAGGGGAACCATTCCTGGCATGTCTGTAAGCAGGAATTCCTTCCAGCCAGGCCCCAAGAGGTGTTCGTGTGAGCCGGGCAGGCTCTGAGAGGGACCAGGAGCTGATTTCAGGCTGGCAGCCCTTCATGCCCAGAGGTCCCACTCCCCAGCACATCCTAGCCAGGAGCCTTGCCCAGGGACACCTTCCCAGGCAGCCACTGTGGATGTGGAGAGAGTCTTAATGTGCAGAGATCCAGCTCCCTTGCGCTGTGCTTGTCCTTTCCTCTCTGCCCAGGCTGGCACGGGGGGAGTGATGGTGCAGGCTCTGGGAGCTCCCCATGAGATCTGCCCAGCTACTGAGCCCTGTTTCAGCTGTTGCCTCCTCAGAGGCCTCCCAGGATGATGCTGGTTATCCCACTGGTTTTATGCACTTCCGAGGGGGCAGAGGGAGGAAAGTTTATGGCTGCATTTATGAGGAGCTTGAGATTATCTGCATATGCTAGAAAAATCACAGAGGCTATATAAAAAAGGGGAAGTGCCATCCCTCGGCAAGCGGAGTGAATTGGTATTAGCCTGCAGTCAAAGAGGATCTTAAATTATTGTTGTCTTTTTGTATTGCTGTACAGTAGTTTAAAGATAAAAGCCATCTGGGAAGAGTTGAGATAAGTTGTGGGGGGAGCCAGCCGAGCTCAGAGCTCAGACACTGACTTCAGCGTGCTGGAATGAACCCAGCAAGGGTTTGTGCTTCACCTCCCTGGGCTGCAAGGGTTTGTGCTTCACCTCGCTGGGCTCAGGGTGATAAAGCTGGAACACCCAGGGGAGCAGGGTGAATCCTCTCTGGGTGCTTCAGCCTCTTCCCCACAGCTGCCTCTGCAGATCCTGCTGGCTGCACCTGCCTGTTGCAGACACCTGCTCATGAAGCAGCGCTGACTATAAATCCACTCGCTGTCCTTGGTGTGTATTATCACTGCTCTTTTCCCAAAACAGAAGCTGCAAGCCCTGAGCTGGGGCTGCCGGCTTGTCCCCATGTCCCTTTTGCCTGTGACATCTTCTCCATCACTGGCACAGACCAGACAAGGTTTTTTCCTTCTCTCCCAGCACTGAGGTGTGTGGCTGGGCATGTGGTGAGTCTCTTTGTCTTCGGGCCCAGGGGCCACAGCTGACAACTCACCCAGTAGAGGAAGGGCGGCTGCAGGGCCCCGTCCCAGCTGATTGTGGGGGTGCAGGTGAGGGCTTTGGCTGGCCCAGTGCTGACTGCAGTAAGGCTAACGGAGTGAGAAGCCCCCAGATCAGCTGGCCCCTGCCTGGGTTGGTAATTTAAACATGGGTTTATTAGAAATAATTAATTTAGCCTGCAGCAGAATGGCACAGAGAGAGAGCAGCAGGAGCTGGCGTGTGGTGGGAAAGGGAGATGGTGGCAGCTGTGCTGAGGAGCCAGGAGTGCCAGTCTCATTGGCAGCCCCTGCTCCCCTCTCCGCTGCTGCTGCCACCCACGGCTCAGTCCCACAGGATGGTCTGGGAGCATTGCTCCAGGCTGTGGTCACTGCCTGGATATACAAGTGGCATTTTGGACCTTTCGGGGAGGAGGAGGTTTCTGGCAGCTTTACCCCGTGCAGGGAGCGTGTTGCGCCCCACGAATGCCAAAACGGTTCCACGCAGCCAGGTGTGATCAGCCTGCAGAGAGTGGCAAGCAGGGACAGGACACTGTTGGAGAAGTCCTGCTGGGGCTGTGGGGAAGGCAACAATGGAACTCCCGGGGCTCCTCTGCCAGGGGCAAAGGCTGGGTGAGAGCGGTGCTGGCTGCTGAGCCCCTTGCAGCTGGGGCAGTGCGGGCACGAGGAGCACAGACTGGGCTGAGCACTCAGTCATGCTGGCAACCTGGAGCACTCTGCTTTCCAGACCTGTCCAGGAGGGAGACCCACCAGGAGGAGCCCCAGGCAAGGTGCTAGGGTTGATGGTGGGCACAGTGGGCACAATCTGCTGCCCGTGGGGCTGAGGGCTGGTAATCAGCCCTCCTGGCAAGCAGCGAGGCATTACTGTAATCTAGTCTGCAGGAGATAAAAGCTCAACGAGCTTTGTGGAGTCAGACAAGGATAAGCACTGACAAAGTCTGGAATGTTTTTTTCAAATAATAATGGCTCTCCTTAATAAAATGCCAAACACAACACTGGGCAGGGCTGAGAGCAGCAGCAGCAGCAGAGGCTTCATGGCCATCCTGAGCATGGCCACCCCAGCCCAAGAGCCAGCCCACAGGCTGGCTGGTGGCAGGGGCTTGCAGCTGGCCATAACACTGATCTGGCAGCCCAGCTCCACCTTAGCCAGCAGCACCCACTGAATCCAACACCTCACCAGAGCCCACTCCCACGCTCCAGCAGCTGGGAGCAGCACCCCACGCCACGGGCAGTGCCAGGACCGACCCTGCTGCTGCCATGTGATGGACAGTGCTGGGAGGGACTTCTGACCTGCCGTGGCCTTGCTGGGACTGAGTCACTGCCTGGGCACCAGCGGTGCTGAAACACAGCTCAAATCCACCAGGACAGGCGCAGAGCAAGGGAGTCTGCGAAACTGTTGCTGATTCCCCAACGGCCTCAAAATCTGTCTTTGTGTGGTGCTGCTTTTTGAATTGCTGCATTCACACAGCAGCTTGAGGGGAGTGATAAGGCTCATGAATATGGAAATTTTTCTCAGATGGGGAAAGGGGGTTTGCTGGGACCTGGGGTGCTTTCCTGAAGCGCTCCTATCCTGCCTTTCTTGGAGCACCATGTGCTCCAAGAAGTGATGTCTGAAGCAGCCCCAGGTGCTCACACCCACCCTGGCTCTGGGAGCCAGCACAGTGCTGGACCAGGGGCCCAGGGAAGGGCGTAGGGGAGCTCTGTGAGGATAACAAGACATTACCTGTGCCTGTGTACAGACATCCAGTTTTCCAGCAGCCACCGTGGGACTGGGACACATGCAGTGCTCTGCAGAAACAGGCTCATTCCATTCAGCACGCACTGTCCCCACCGGCAGCACAGCCTAGCATCATGCTGTTTGCCCAGTGCAAATGGTTTCCCAGTTTCTTGGCTTTGAGTGCTCCTCTCCTTGCTAATCTGCCTGCCAGTTTGAAGCTAAACCTCCCCTTGCTCCTCGCAGCCATCTGCACGCAGCCAGAGCCTGTGGCTCAGAATAGACATACAGGAGCCCTGTTGCTGGTGGGGCTCTGTGTATCCCCAGCCACAGTCTGTGGCAGCATGACTTGGTGTGCTCTGGAAACCCCCACCGATGCTGGCCTGGTTTAGTTCTGCCCAGCTCCTCTGATGGCTCCAGGGCTCAGTGTCAAGAGCCCCCAGTGCCATGGGGCTCAGCGTCCCTGTGCCCAGAGTCCTTGAGCACCATGGTGCCCCCCAGTCCCCAGCTATGGGGGACAGTCACCACTGCTGGGCGTGGGGCTCAGCATGGGTGCTTGTTCCACTGGTGCTGTCCCCGGCCACTGCTCCAGCCTGCTCTGCACACATCCACTGGTTATTGATCACTCTAAAAATCTTTAAAGATTAACTTCTGGGAACAAATATGACATCTTTATGGAGAGCCAGAGCAAGCTGCTTTAGCATTCGGGTGGCTGCTTTGCTGCACGGAGACATCTGTTTGCACCAGGACGCGCAGAGCAAATGATCTGTCAGCGTTCAGAGGGCGCGTCCTACGAGCGGCTGCTCCCCTTCTGGCAGGGACAGGTAACCTTGCCATCCGTGCAGCTGCACAAGTTGCACTCGTGACACTTGTTACTACACCAAGTTCTGGTGTGTGCTGTGAAACCAGCCAGTGTTCTCGCTGTGTTCGACCTCCAGCGTAAAGCCAGGTAGGGCATGGCCTTCCTGGAGGGAGCTTGGAGGGAGCAGCTGGTAGCAGCTGAATACATCCCAATCTTTGGATTAATTTCTTTTCCACAACTAGAGAGAGCTTTTCTTGTGGCCACAATTGCAGAGCACACCTGGGAGCAGGGGACTCTGGCTCCCCAGGGTACAGGCAACAGGGCACAGGACAGCAGAGCCTCCACGGTTACTCTGCTGCAAGAGGATTACCTGCTGCAAAGAAAAAACTCCCCTGGTGCAAAGCCCAGCCTGTGGCAGGGCAGCCGACTGTGTGAATGAAGGCACCTTTACCCAGAGTAGTGAATCATCATTAGAAATCACTCAATGATTTGTGTCAGGAAGAGCAAGTCACGTACTGGGTCATCCCCATCTCACTAGCCAGCATTTGTGCATTCCCTCTGGGATATTTGCCAGGGATCTCTGATCCATCTCATGCCGTGGAGTTTTCCCCTTTCCCTAGGATGGCAATTCCCTGATTAACATGGTTTGCTTCCAGAAAACTTTCTCCAATAGTCTGTGTTTTCCTTATGTTAATTTCTTGCCATTACAGCACCTGATTAATTATTCTGTTTATGCCACTAGAATATTTGCAGGCCATTGCCATTGATGCGGGGACACTTAATAGAAATGTCTGTTGATCTAATTGCTTAATGAAGGGATGAAGAACATTCTCTGCTCCCCTGGGTTCTGTAGGACCAGCAGATGTTTCTGTGGTCTGACTGTGTCCCAGTTGATGATCCCCTGGGCTGGCTCCAGCTTTCTGCTCACCCTTGTGTCTCCTGCAGACTCCTTGTCCCAGGGAATGCTGCTTCCACAACGCAATCCAAAAATGGGACAGGGTTTCTGTACGGCTTTTTACTGACTTGTAAATTAGGGTAAAAACCAACAGGGAAGACGCCCAACAGTGAGTGCCTGGGGGGTCCAGGTTCCTTGGCCCCACTGCCCAGGTGTGTGTGCATTTGGCACTCCCTACCTGTCGCTGAATCCATCAGTTCTCTCTCTGCTTCCCCAGCTCTGGCTGTTGTTTTTGCTCCCCAGCACGTGGCAGTTCCTCCTCCGCAGACACGTAACGCTGCGCATCCTCAAGCAGGAGCTGAAATCCAGCCCGATGTGCATTTCCCAGTTATCCCAGTTTTCCTGTGGCACTGCTGAAGCCAAACTCCCTGTGCAGCCCAGGGTGCCAGCTGGGCAATGCTGGCACCTGAGCCTGGAGATCAGTGTGGCTCCCTGCTGCTGCCCAGGCACCTCCTCCATGGAGCAGCTTGTAGGAGCTCAGTTTCCCTCGGCTGAGACTTCGGCAGCCTCAAAACAAAAAGAGGCTCCAAAAGGTCTTCTGACCCCCCCTGCAAGGCTCTCCAGCCTTCTTGAGTGGAAGGAAAGGATCCATTAATGTTTGGCTTCATTTCTGTTTATCAAAGAGAAAAAAGCTTTTGTCAAGCATCAAAGTGGGGATTCAGGACACAAAGCAACTGCTTTGCTCTGGTCTCCTGAGGAACCTGAGGAAGGAAAACACTTGTTTGAAATTCCCCACGAAACTGGTGAATCTGAAAACCCCAGTCTGTGAAAAGAAGAGGATCAAGAAATTCCCTGTCTGCTGTAAGCCTCTCTGGAGCTCCATCCAGATCTGAACTCCTGGACAACAAGGATGCTGGCACTGCACCCTGTGGGGATTCGGGGCTCCAGGCTGGGCTGAGGCTGGAGCTGGAGACAGAGCCAGCTGTGCACAGAGCCCTCAGACAGACCAGAAACCCCAAACAGGCTGAAGCAGCTGCAAGGGACATGTAAAATAAACATGTGGCCTGAAGTCCGGATGTGCAGTTTATTTTAAAACCTAATAACTCCAGATAATTGATAGTGGAGTGCAGTATTTTCCATGCGTTGGATTACGAGCGTCTGTCGCTCACCAGAAGCTGTAACCTTGAGCTATGAGACATTATTGGCAGTATTTAACACAAATCTGTTTTCCATCATTGTCAAATCCCACTTCAATATGCACCACAGGAAGAAAGCCGAATACTAAATTGATTTCTTTAATGGGAAGTGTTCTTCAGGAGATACCGACCTGTGTGGAGATGCATTAATAGGATTACAATGGAACCTTTTTATTTTGCTTTATTTTTTATGGAGATTTCCTGTCCTGTCACACCTGCGAGATGCTGCTTGGCCACGGACATGGCGAGTCAAAGGCAAGGCAAGGCAGCGTACCATGAGGAGAGCGTCTGTCTCTGGAGATGTAGCTCCTGAGCCTGGGACTGTTACTGTGGTGGCTCTGCCAAGCCGTGGCTGCAGGGAACAGGCTGGAAACAGCAGCGTTCACCAAACACCAAAGGAGATCTCACCAGGTGCTGCTGACTGGGATAAGGTGCTGCATCCTGCCGGCACCTGAGAGCACCCAGGACATCCCTCCTTCTCCTGACCCAGCAGCCCTTGAGAGAGCCTGGAGAGGCATCTGGAGAGAAGCAGGAGAGAAGGGAGCCCAGACTCAGCGTGGAGCTGGGTGTGGAAGCCAGGGGTTTAGCACAGGCTGTGCTCAGCCTGTCCCAGTGCTGGTGCTGTGCCCGGGCAGCCAGTGGCCAGAGCAGCGGAATCGGCAGCACTGGCCACTGTCCCCACAGGCACTGGGTGATGAGTGTGGGGATTGCTGGTGCCAGGCAGGGAGGAGGAAGGTTTGCCTTCTCCAAGAGAGTGGGAGTTCTGTAAGTGATAAGATAATTACCTTACTTCAGCATAAGCTGATTGACAAGGAGCTAATTGAGTGGTGAAAAGTTACTCTTTGTTCTGCCCGGACTGGGCGAGAGCCCCATGAATTTCTCCCACTTGCTCCTGCTGACACTGCCTGAGCTGAGGCTTGGCCGGGAGTCCCAAGCCCAGGTGGTTGAAACCTCCCAGTTCTTCGGGGATCTGGCCAGCAGGATGAGGAGTTGGGAGCTACACCCCCGCACCCCGCAGGGCTGGTGGTCACGCCAGAACCCTTGAACAGCAGGTTCACCTGGCAGCTGCTGACTCAGACATAGCTGAGCGCATGACAGTGCCACATTAAAATGTCTATGTCAGAGTTGTGGGCCACTGCAAGGTTGTTTACAAGTCTGACTGGCAAAGCTGAACCTTTCCTTATGATATGCTGAGGATTTATGTCTGTATATACTGAGGGGATGCGTAGGAGGCGTGACGAGTAACGGGGCCATGCAGGGTAGACCCTCTGCAGGCAGAAGGTTCGCTCCTCACAGCAGCTGCGCTTCCACTGCAGGGATGGATGCTGCTGCCCAGCCGAGGGTCTCATATGGAGCAGGTTCTGTGGCACAGAGGGGCTGGCATGCAGGGGCTGCACTGCAGGATGCTGTTCAGGCAGGGAAGAGCCACCAACCATCTGACAAACAAGGCTTTATGGATTTACAGGAACGCGTTACATGTTTCCAAAGGCAGTATGGTATCCTCTGGAGCTAATTTGAAGGAAGGTTTTGGATTCAGAGACAATGCCGCTCTGGCATACCCTGACAGTAAGTGATGCTGTTGCCGTGACAACTCCCCAAATCTTCTCTTCCACTCTCAGAACCCACCTGGGTCTCCAGCTGCCCTGGGAGTGCACAAGGCTAGTGCTGCACACCCTCTCCCTGGGCACCTGCCTTTGGCTTTGGTCAGCAAGACTCATCCCTCTGGTCCTGCGGCTCCAGCCCATGAGGTGCTCACGCTGCTGTACTGCAGCTGCCCCACTTCTCCTCTGCTGCCTGTGCAGCACTGGGCCCTGGGTAGGTATAGACAAGCTGCCACTGTGATGGATAAGAAAATCACAGCATCAGTTAGAGTGGATTATAGCTTTTTTCTCCTCTGACAGGAAGGAGATGTCTCCATACGAGCCTGAGGTTGCTCAGGGCAGCTACCACCTTCATCCGTCACTGCTGGTCCCCAAGCACTCCTCAGCCAGAGATGCATTTGGTCTGAAACGCATCCACGTGGGCTGAGGCTTTTAAGGTGATCAGAGCTGATGGAGACCGTGTTGCCTGGAGCTCTCTCTCAGGCAGGAAAGTTGTCCTGCTGCCTCCAATGAAGCGTGGCCTGTCCCTTCAAGCTGCAAAAGGCACAGCAAATAGGGAGAGTCTGGAAAAGCCCCAGGTGACAGTGGGAAAAGTGACTTGGCCCCAGCCAGCATGTGTGCCCAGACTTGCTGCAGCTCTCAGCCCTCTCCCTGCTCTCGAGCCCATGCAGCTGGGATGCAGTGTGAGCACCTGCATGTGGACAGCGGTGACAGATTCAGATTGAGCATCACCAGCTGGAGCCAGAGGAGCTGGGTCTGCCTTCAAGTGAGGTGTTTGTGACTGGGCAGATAACACAGAAACATCTAACGGGATTACTTGTGATGCCAAGAGTGTTGGGTGTGCTTCAGCTTTGTCCTGTGCTCAGCACAACCATGAAAGGCAGAGCTGCCGAGTGTCCCGTGTGGCAGAGCCCCTCGAGGGCAAGGGGTCACACAGGAGCAGCAGCTGGGACTAGGCTGGGGTTATTGTTCCTGGCGGTGTGAACAGGTTTCCCTGGGAGGCTGGTGCCCGCCTGGCAGAAGCTGCGCAGGGAGAGCGGTGCAGATTCGCGGTGTCGGCACGGCAGCACACACCCATGCCGGAGACATCCCTCCTCGCAGTGCACAGGGAACGTCGGGGCCACTGGGCTCCGGGAAGATGCCCTCCTCGTTGGATGGGAGCACTCTGAGGGGCACAGGCCGTGCAGCATTTGCTGCTGCGAGCCCGAGGACAGGCGGGCTGGGAGTGCACCGGAGTGCATCGCCTGTCAAGCAGCATTGATCCGGGTCTGTCTTATCTGAACGAGCCATGGCCCCGAGCAAGTGCCGGGAAGACATTCCACTTAACAAGCGCAATTAGGGCTGTGACACAATGGCAGGAAAGGAGCTCAGCAACGGTGATTAATGTCCTCACACCTCTGTGTGCCGCAGTGGGGCTGCACGGCTGCCTCTGGTGCAGGATGGGCTGAACCCGGCTCTGCCTACCTGGAACACCTATTTGCTGGGAACTTTCAGGAAACTTTCAAGTACAGAGGAGAAACATTTCCTCTAGGAAAGTCCGTGGAAATGCAGTGCTTGCTTTTGGAGCCAGACCTGTCGATGTTTTCCGTGGCAGCCGGGAACCAGGGCAGACAGGAGCTCGGGCCGGGGCAGGCGTGATGCTGCCCTGCAGTGGCAGTGTGAGAGTGGCAGGGGGATGCAGTGTGCCACAGCAGCTGCCAGGGACAGGACAGGGCACAGGCCGGCAGGCTGGTGGCACACCGTGCCGCTGTCAGCTGGAACGGAGTCGCGGTACAGAACCCTTTACTGCTGAGGCTGTGTCCCTTTTCCTTCCATGTATGCTGGGGCTTCTTCAGCTCCTTCCCGGCCACGCTCTCCCAGTGCCGCTGGCCCAGTCTCTCCGCAGGTCATGCTCACGGTCCCGGTGCCGCTGCCCCACTGCTGGTGAGTGCCAGAGATTCATTGTCTGTTTGCTAGCAGAGTTGGGGATTAACATGATTATTTTGCATAGTACTTGGTGGCATGAGTAGCAAGGAGAACACCATGTGAGGAATGAGAAATGAAGAGGCTTAGGGAAGTGCAATACTTGGGGGTTGAGACAGGGTGTTTGAGTGCCACGAGTCAGTGCTCTGTGGCCAGGAACCCACACGGTGTGGGGAACCTGCTTCCAGTGCTGCCCTGTTTGGGGGCTGTGACTGCCCTGAGCAGCAGTGCAGTTCGGGGGTGCCAGCCCGCGGGATGGCAGGTGCCCAGCGTGCCGGTTGGCATCCGCCACAGGCAGTGGCGGGCGGAAGCTTTCCCTCCCACGACACCATACGGGAAGGCTTCTGTCACTGTGCCACTGCAGAGATAGGAATTTAAAAGTGTGACAAGGCAGGTTCCTCTGAACTGCCTCCAAATACCCGCCTAAGAATAGTTTCTCCCTCCAGAAGGGTGGCTGGCTCCAGGCTCTCTTCTCCCCGCGCTCCCAGCACTCCATCCTTCCTCCTGTCAACCTGCGGGCTGTGACCAGCTGCCGGGATCGATGTGTGAGGGGCGGGGTGGGATTTAGGAGTCACACAGACAGCACAGATCTTCTGCAACCTAAATCTGCACTCCACCTGCAGAAAAGCAGAAGTCCCAGATTTATTCCCCAGCTCCTTCCCCTGTTAATAGCAGGCCCTCTGCTCTGCCTGTGATGTCTGGGCACAGCAGCTTTACCAGGTGATAAACCTGGCTCAGTGAAGCCAGACTTTGTGTCAAACAAGGTAATACTCCTCAAGCACAGCCCCAGCAGTGCGCAGCCTAATGCCAGCCATGCAGCTCACGGGGTTAGGTGGCAGAGCCCCCGTGTCCTGTCCGTTGAGATACGTCTAATCTGGTGTACGCAGCGCGGGAGATCGGGAGAGAAGCTGGCAGGGGCTTCCTCCCTGTTTGCCTTCCACTGCAGACATTTACCTTTGAAGCAGTGTGCTGGAAGGTTTCCTTCCTGATTAAAGCCCAGCATTAGTATGCAGATGAAAACATGAATTGGCCTAGATGAGGCGTCCTGGGCAGTAGTTGAAGTCGAGGATTTAATCTAGCCTGATCTTGGACATGGTTTAAACTCCTCAAAACAAGAGCACATAACCTGCTGCAAAGGTTTCATTTCAATAAACCTCCCTGTCAACAAGCTCCAGCAGCCTCTGTTTGCCTTCGCAGCGATGCTCAGCAGAGGTGAAGTGCCTGGCGCTGGTCCCTGTGCTGCTGCAGCAGCCCCCAGCTGCTGCCAGGACAGATCCTGGCATCCCTTCATGTGCCATGGCTGTGCTGCTTCACTCCAGCACCTGGCCGAACCTGTTCCTCTGAAACGCAGTGGTCTGAGCCTTCAGCCAACTCCAAGGGAGCCACCAGTGGTGGCTGGACCCTCTCCCAGGACTGTGGTGATGAGCAAATGTGCTTGCTGCTGCTGTTCAGGGACCTTGAGACCTCTCTTCTGTCCACCTTGTGTTGTTTGTGGGAAAGCCCAGCTTCATTCTCTCCCTGTACCTTTGCAGGACCCCCACAGCTGTCCATGGGACCAGGGCAGCTCCAGCTGTTCTGGAGTTCTGAAACTCACCCCTTCAATTTCTAGTATTTATTCGTAAGAAACTAATTGTCATCTCTGTGCCAGATTCTGGAATTTCTTCTGCCAAATCCAGCATGCATCCCTTTGATACAGAGGCCAAAGCTGTGGTAGTGCCAGCTAAGCCCCAAGTTTTGAACAGAATTTGCAGAAGCTCAGGCTGCCTTGTGAATCTCCAAATCCAAAGAGAATTCATGGTCTGCAAAGTCAGTGAACTGCCCAGCCTGAGGGTACTTGGGGCAGAGCAGCGGCCATGACGTGTTTGGTGGCCACAGTTCACAGGAGCGGCTCAGAGCCATGGTGGGGCAGAGAGTGGGGCCCCTCCTCACTGCCCGTGGCTCAAAAGGTTGCTTGGCCAGGCTTCAGTGTGGCAGTGGTCCTGCCTTGTTTCCAAGGGAGCCGTGGGGAAGCAGGGGGGGATGCCCTCACCAGCTCTCAGAGGTGGCACCTCGGTGCAGCAGAGGCCAGGCCCCAGCACAGTCAGGCTGTTCCGGGCAGCAGGAGGAGGGCGGGCAGAGAGGGAATGTCTCTGGACAGGAGACCAGCTGACTTGATCAGCGAGCACTTAATTAGGCTCTGTGTTAAAGCCTCCATCCATAGCAGCTGTACACAGGAGCTGTGGGGACAGGAAGAATTCTTCAGCAAGAACAAGCAGCGAGACTGTGGGTTCCCAAACCTTCCCTCCAGAGTTGGAAAGCCTTCACACCAAGAGCACCAGCCAAGAACTGCTGGCAACGCCAGGCAGGCGAGCACAGCCCTTGCTGCTCCATCCTTGTGCATAAATTACCTCCAGGCTCTGAGCTAAACAAAGGGCCCTGAAATAATTCTGCATTTTAATAAAGTCAGCGTTCGTGCCACTGTCGTCCTTACAGAAAGAGAATTTGCATTTCCTTCTGCCAGCTCGCCCCACACAGCCCGCTGGCACTGAGGCCTGTGCACTCGCCTATATTCCCACCAAGGACAACATTAGATTTTGTTTCTTAATCACTGTGACACCAGAAAAACAGAGTAGAGCTGCCCAAAGCCCCAGACTAGAGAGCACACCAATATCTCCAAAGCCCTCCAGTGTGCAAGGGTGTCTGAAAAGCAGTGCTCTCCAAAACACTTGTGCGGGTGGCTGTGCCTCTCTGTGCATCTCCTTGCGTCCCCCTGGATCTCTCTGGCAGCAGCCTGTGGGCAGGCTCATACCCCATGGATCTGAGAGCCCGGGAGGAAGAGCTGGTGCTTGCACTGCTTGTCTGTATTCCTGTAAAATCTGGAAAGAAACAAACTGCAGTCTCTCCCTCCCAAAGGGAAGGCATTCCCCGGGGCTTAGAGTCTGCCACCAGCTGTGCCTCCAGCAGGCAGCGTGCAGTGAGCAGATGAACAGCATCAGAATTCTGTGCGGGTGCTGGTGGGTGCTGGACAGGTGCTTCCCCAGGCAGGCAGAGCGGAGCCATGTCTTCCTTCTCTTTGATGGGCCTGTCAACCCTCTCATTTCCCTTCTCAGCCCTCTGTGCTGGACATACAGGCCAGGGGGGTTTGTCTGGCCTGGAGCACACTGCCTTTCTGCTTGGAGCTGAGACTGGGGCCAAAGCACCAGTGTGTCCTGCTGAGGGCTGCGGGGCTGCTGCAGGGAGAGAGGCACTTCCTGCTCCATGGTTCACCCTCATTCTGTGGGGGTCCCCAGCCCACAGAGCTCTGTCCCACCAGTGCTAGGTTGCTGTGGGCTGAGCAAACCTCTGGCTGCAGCAGTCCCTGTGCATCCCCTCTCCCACTTCTCACCTCCATCCCACTCCCCTCTGCTGACGCCTGCACCAGGGCCCTGCTGTGGGGGATAGCTGCGATCACAGCCTTCAGCGTGTTCAATTACTGCCAGTTAATGATGATTAATTTACAATTAAGGGCCTCTAAAGGGTACTGTGTCTGTTAAATAAATATTGATCTTCCATTTGTGGCCACAGATATATTGCCCCAGTTATGGGAAGCGCGGCAGCAGCAAAGCCGGGCTCTCCCAGAGAGAGATGCCCTGCAGAACCCGAGCTCACAGGATTGTTGGGAGACTGGGGGCTGCCCAGTGCAGGGGACTGGGCTTGCCTCATCCCAGGAGCCTGGGCTCTCAGGGCTGGACAAGGATCATGATAACTGGGGTGTTTCAGTGCCGACTGAAAGTGCTCAGTCCTGTTGGTCCTGTTCCCATTTGCAGAAGGGGTGTGGGAATGGGGATGCTGGAGCTGGTGCTTCCCTCTTGCATGACCCTTAATTGGCTTTGTAAAGTAAACAAAGTGTCCAGAGGCTCCACTAGCAGCCCTCCAACACTCTTCACTGAAGGAGTGTGTTTTCCAACCCCATTTCGGCCGTGCTTGGAGTCTCTCTCTGGCCAGCGTGGTCATGGCACTGCCCACACATGCATGCCACGCTGTGGGCTACCTGACTCTATCAGTCTGAGCCCACTCTCCAAGAGGTATTTTTCTAAAAATCTCCTACAAATTACTTGTTAGCCATACAAGCCATATCTCCCCTTTTCCAAGGCATTGACCCCAAATAAACAAAGGCCATTTCAGCCATTTGCCAGAGCCATCCAGTCCTGAATGCTGGAGCTCAGCAGGGATTTCTGCAGGAATATAGCCCTCTTCTTTCTCACCTGTGATTCTTTTCCACATGCAGATGAGGTGGAAACACCATCCCATCCCACCTCCAGCCATGTCCCAGGCAGTCCCTGAGTGAGCCCTGCTCCTTCTTCCTAGCACATTCCCAGTGGCTGTCCCCTCGTCTCCCTTCCCCTCTGCAGTGCATTCCTTGGAAGCAGGCTCACCAGGAGAATGCTTTCTGCCTTCCTCTTTTATTTGAGGCATGTATTTGGAACAGAGCTTTTGTTCCAAATGAACACGATTCATTCAGAAGTGCAGTTTCTGTTTTTGAATCAGCAGAGCTGTTTATGCTCATAGTGTCCATAAAACTGTTATTTTAGTCCTGACACTGATGCTTATGAATAAAATTTAGATCTCATTCAGAAGAACATTAGCTGTAGCTGTTTGGCTTCTTGTTAAAGCATTAATTTTTATTGAGACCACATTGCCAAGCAGCTCCTGCTGCATCTTGCAGCAACCAAGTACCTCGAAGTGGAGACTTGGGTAGGACCAGATTGCAGCACTTGTCCCCCAGACCCTCGGCTCTGACCACTCCATCTGCAGTTGGTGGATGATGGTGGGAACCTCCCAGTTCCCCCAGGTGAGCAGGGCACATGGGAGCAGGGGCACCATACTCAGGGGAGATGCTGGGGTCTGCCAGAGGCATCAGGAACTGACACGGCAGTGCTTGCTCGTGCTGGGTGGATGTTGGGTGTTCTGGTGCCAATTAGCTCTCCTATGTATTTATTGCACCTTTTTGCTTGAAGCAAGCTGTTAAATGTCAGAAATACTTTAGCATTTTAACAGAAAGATAATTTTTAATAGATTCCACCTACAAAAAGGAGCTGACTGGCAGAATATTAAACTCAGGGAGATTTATTTTTACTCTGTGCCTCCAAACAGCTTGAGATAACCATTTTTGCATGGCTCCTTGCTGATTAATGCTGCTGTCTCTTGCCTGTCCTCCTTACTTGATGCTGTGGCAGCTGTGGCCTCTCACATCCCATTAACCTTGTCTGCAGAAGGGATACCTGGCCAAAGCAAAGAATTAGCCCTTGTAATTAGGAATGTAAACATCTCACATTGCCTACTAACATCCACACATCCTTCCCTGCGTGCTCCTGGTGCTTGTTAGGGCAGGATACCCCCAGACAGGCTATTCCTGTCACCAGCTTCCCACACACCAGCTTTCAATAATTTCTAGTAGAAGAGGCATATAAAGCCCAAATCAAACCCAAAGCAGCTTTGGTTCTTCAGGAACTAAGGTGGGTATTCTGTCAGTGCTGCTTGTGCTCTCGAAAAGTGCACTGGCAGCTGGTGGGGTTTGCTGGGACTGTGGTGAGCCTTTCCTCTTCCTCAGCAGAGCTGATGGATGCCTGGGACTCGTGGCTGGCACCAGCCAAGCAATCAGGCTCTTAGTGATGGTGCTGTCTGTGCCCAGGCACTGTAAGCTGGTGGCACAGCACCAGGCCAGCCCCAAGTGCTTCCACAGCAGCACTGCCTGAGGTGTTGCAAGGATGTCACCTGTCACCTCTGCCTGTGGCCCAGGTTTGATTTTTGGGTGAAGCTGTGACAGTCTGTTCTCAGTATGAGCAGTGACTCCCTAGTGCTGGATGGAGCAATTGAGTCACTGCTCATAATAGAGCAGCTTCTGAAAATTCAGGTGACTTTATTTGTTTCTTGGTGATATAATGAGCTGTTTTGAGTGATGTTAGATTTAATGGCTAAATCAATGTGTGTATTTAGTGTTAGCCTTTATTTTAGCACTAAGTGACATGAGATAAGCAGACTTAGAGAGTGTTAATTGGTTTGTGTTTAGCATTTACACTAATCAGACTGTGCAGTGCTGCCCAGAGCTCTTCAGCACTAGTAATTCTGTTTATCCAAACCAGGAGTTGTTTACTCTATTGACTGGAGAGGCATCGGGCTGTTTTTTCACTTACTTGTACGTTACACTACATGTGTGAATTAACAGAGAGCCCTGGCTAACCCCGCGTGGTGCCACACAGCGTGTGGGGAAAGGTGGCTCAGCAATCCCTGATGAAACAGAAGGTGACAGGGCCCCTGTACGGGCAGCATCGCTTCAGCACTGCGAGTACCAGCGACGCAGCCCCCCGTGCCTGGCCTGCGTCTGCCTTCACTACGAGCAGCGCAGGAGGCACGAGGAGCCTGCGCTCCTTGTCCCAGCCCTCTGTCAAGATGGAGCTGCCATCACCCCATTCCTGGATGGATCCACTGCTGAGCTCTCGGCACCAGGATCACAGCACTCTCTTTCCATGAACCACACACGTGATACGGGGTTTATGGGCTGAGATGCTGGGGCTGTGCTGCCCAGAGAGAGGAACTCCCAGGTTTGCCGGGCAGTGTGGATGTAGCATGTGGATGTGCCAGGACCCTCCTCCGCAGTTGTGGCTGGGCTGCCTGGTCTGGGCTCACATCCATCTTGCACTGATGGGAGCAGATGTCTGGGCAGGAGCCCACCAGAGCATCCCAGGAGCCAGCAACAGCACACCCTGGCCAGCCAGCAACACACAGCATGGCTGCCTTCAAAATGGCTTGAAAATAGCCTCACCATTGCTCTGTTCCCATCACCTGGCTGGTTTTATTAGAGTTGGTTTTGGATCATTTAATTTTTATCTAAACATTCACTTCCCAGCTGAGCTCTTGGAGAGCTCTGGCTCCCTGGGCTGGTGATGAGCCCCTGGAAATGGAATTGCCTGCAGGATGTGCTGACGGCCCTTGCTACTGCTGGGAGCTGCCTCCTGAGCCATCCTGGCCCTTCCCTGTGCAGTCTCAGTGCTCACTTTGCTCCTGGGCCCCTGACTCTTGCGGGGGTAGGTGTGATGGACCTGTGAGAACCCACGGTGCTTCCCCAGCAGGGATGCTCTGGATAAGAGAGGTCAGACATGCTACAGGCTGCTCCTGCTCTGGGCTGCTCTAGGCTGTGCTGGGAGGCACAGCAAGATGAATTCCCTCTTATTTTGCCAAGTGCTGTTTTACTGATTTCTGCCAACCAACCCCAAACTGGGTTGCGGTGCCCCTCCAGTGCCACCACTGGGGATAATGGAGGGAACCCAGAGTCACCATGATCTGGAGCTGCAGCAGCATCGTGACAGTCCCTGAGATGGATGTTAAATCACTGTGTGAGGGCAAGCAGAGGGATGTCACTGGGGCTCAGAGAGGAAGCTCTGCTGTATCGTTTGCACTGACTGTGTGATCCGAGTCAGAATGAGAATCATAAATCTTGATTATTCTCTGTCTCTGCTGATTTGAACCAAATGCCTTGGACAGGGATATAGTTCACATCTCGCTGAAAACTGCAAAAAAACTGATTAAATGTACAAACTGATATCAATAGCACTCTATCTCTGTTAATGCCCAAACTGTCAGAGTTTGGGGAGAGGATCCTGTGTGGGCGGGCTCTGTCCCAGCCCAGAGCAGCTTCCTGGGGGTTTTCAGAGAGGCTTTCTCCCCACTGTTATTTATTTTGGTATTTTGTTCCTGCAATTCTGGCTGTTATGATGATGCTGTCAATTACAGATGGCATCTCTGATTCTGATTGCACTTTGCTTACAATTAAGCATCCTATAGAAAAATGGAAATGCTGGGTCATTAACATAGTGTAATAATAAGGTAAACCATTCAATTATGGAGGAAAAACCACTTTGAATAATAAGGATATTGTATGCCTAAAAGACATTCAGATGCCAGTGTATTACCATTCTTGCATACATAATAAATGAACTTAAACCCCAAAATAATCAACAGAAGCAAATAATAAATAGCTGTGCCCTCGGCAGCAGCCTGGCTGGCATCACTCCCTCCAGGGACAGAGGAGCAGCTCTGGGGTGGGAATGGAGGAGTCTCGGATCTGTGTAGTCCTTGGCAGTTGCTTGGGGAGATGCCTTGGCCACCACAGGACTTGTCTGATGCTGGGACTGAGGTGGTTCCCACTTGCATGGGAAGGAGGCAGAGAAGGGGCTGGGGCAGTGGTGTGCATTGCTGCCTACAATAGCGAGGGGAGCACTGGGGCTCTGCCCAGGGCATCTGCTGGGCTCCAGAGGCTGGATGCAAACACTGGTCCACTGTAGATTAAACAGTGGGATATTGTGCTTTGGACAGCTGCGAGGCTAATGCAGCTGGGAAGATCTCGCCACTCAGTGTCTCTGTGGAGGGATTTGGAACTGGCTTTGCTACCTGCAGCAACTGCTGAGAGCCCGTCACCTCCCCACCTGCCCCTTCAGCTGCTCTGCCCGCAGCACTGATGGCTCGCGTGGATCCATCTCAGTGACAGCTAGAAAAGGAACAGGTAACGGCAGGTGTGAAGGCACAGAGGTTCATGCTCCTGGCCACCACCTCTGACCAGCCTGGGGCACCTGTGGCAGCCTTGATGGTGGTTTTGTGTCCAGCCTTTTTATGCTGGTCCCTCTAGCAGGAGGGCAGGAGTCCCTCTCCCATCCCTGGCTGCCGGCGGTGCTGGAGCTCAGCTCAGGGTGTGAACGATTACTGCTGCTTTCAGCCTATTTGGCAGTATCGCTCCTCCATAACAATTCCCAGCCTTTTAGCTGTTGATGGCTTACCTATTACTCTGGCACTGCGTTAGGATAACATCCAGATACATCTGAAGAATGGAATTTATTTACTCTTTTCCCTGAAAAGCTTTTAGTATGATACAGCCGTGGTGCTTTCACTTAGGCAGCCATTATTGCCAGGGTGTTTTTCCTGGTAGAATTAAATTTTCCAGAAGATGAAAAAGGACTCCTCAGGATATGCAGCTCCAAACCACTATATCTGAATATTTTATTTTCCTGGCCTTCTTTGGGAAGGGCCTGTCCTGTCTTTGGGAAACTGGAGTGGTTTGAAGCACCAGTTGAGTCTGATCGGTGTTAGGTGTCAGCCGCATGGTGCGCACACAGCTCTCCCCAGCAGCTGTAGCTTTCCCACATCCAACTGGCTGTTCCAGGAACCGCAGCCTGCAATACCAACAGCATCTATTATTGACAGTCTTGAAGCTTCCACAGGCATCACTTAGCAACCGTCAGCGCTGAGCTGGGTGGGAGCGCTCCTGCACGGGTGTCCGTGTGGGCTCCAGTTGCTCTGCTTGGGGCAGGAGGAACACGGCTGGTGCTGGGGGCTTGTCCTGCTGCGTGTTGGTATTGAACGCCCAGATCAGGAATCCCAAGGGGGTGGGAAGGGAAGGTGTGGATGACTGCTGCCAACAAGGGGCACTGGACTGCACGTTTCAGAGAGGGTTTCTGTCCTGCAAGCAGAGATTGCATGTGCATCGGCATTTCATGTAGCTCTGCCCTGTAGCTGAGGACTGGCATGGGGCAAGCAAAAAACGGTGGAAAGTGAGTGAACTAGCACCAAGGGGACTTGAACTCTTGTGTTGAAGGGAAATCTGGACTGGGAGCAGACTACCTTGACTTGAATATCCTCAGTAGGAGGAGGCAGGAGTCACCCCTGCCTGCCCGTGAGTCCTCATTCCAGTGCTGTGTGAGAGGCTCAGACTAGGGCTGCTTTGCTATAACTGTGACTAACATAGTAATTAAATCTGGTAGACGACACTAAGAGATTCCCAGTGAACAGGATCATCGTGCTTCTGTAGAGAATGGTAGTGAGACTTAGTCAAAATAATTTTGACAGCAGAGGGGTTAGAAATATGCATGTCCAGCCTTTTTCACAACCTGTTTCATGGCTGACTGCTGGCCAGCAATAAATCTTGTACTAAAATTGGAGAGACTGGGCCAAATTTATCCCTGGTCAAACAATGTCACTCTGAATACACATCTCCATCCACAGAGCTGAGGTTCCTTTGCACAGCCAAAGCCAAGTGGTGCTGAGGGCTGTTTGTGACACCTGAGGTGGTGTGTTTGTCTGGCTGACACAGATGTGCCGAGTGCTCCCAGCCTTGCCAGGAGCTCCCCAAGGGCAGGAGCCAGCATGCCCCTGTACATCCCACAGCTGCTGGCAAGGAGGGCAGTGGGGAAGGGCAGTCCTTATCAGGAAGCACATCATGCACTTCCCCATCAGGAACCCCACAGCACTAACCTGAGCCTATCCAATTTGTGAGAGCTGTGCACTCAGACAGGCAAGGGATTTTGGCACAAGGCAGCAGCCATGTCCCAGAGGAGATCCACTTGAGGAAAGAACAGAAGAAAGCAAGATTTAGCATTAGGATCGCAATTTCAGATTACATTGTGCAAGTATCAACAGTCTATACTCATGAGAGCCTTGGGGAACACAATGCTGCAGCAGCTCTCCCAGCTAGCCTGATCAGTGAGGGTTGGTTTTAATTGCAGCTGAATGGATCTAACCTTGTGATGTCTGTTCACAAAGCATTGCTGGATTAATACAGGTTCCATGGTTGCTTCTGCTAAAAGACTTTAATGGATCAGCTTAGTACTCTGCTCTATGATTATAGCATTCCTACCCACCTATCATGCCTGAGCCAGATGGTCCCAGTGAAATCAGAGCATATTTATATTTTTGTCTGCTACTCAGCCACCTGCCCACTGATTTTGTTGCATAGTGGTAGGAGGAGAGGAGACTTCCTGGGTGCAGTTTGCCCTGCCCCCCGCCTTCCCTAGCCCCAGTACCTGCCCCACCTCCTAAAAGACCCTGGAGGAGCCACAGAAGGGCTGTCCCCTCAGGGTGCCCAGGAGGCTTGCCCGGCCATCTGGACGGCAGCCACACTCCTGGACAGCAGCGTGGCTCTGGCTCCTGGCACAGAGACAGCTGCTTCCCAGGGTGCTGGGGGATGTTTCCAGGTCTATCGGTGATGAGAGCCATTAAGAAGGTACAAGTACTAAAGAGATCTTGAGCGATGCCTATAAAACCTTTGAATCCTTGACAGAATCAATAGCAGGTTCTCAGGAGTAACTTCTTATCCAGGCCAACTTAAGCACATGCCAATGAGCCGTTAAAGATTTTGCATTTTGTGGAGACACAGAAACCCTTTCATTGTGATGGACTCTAGACTAGGTGATATTATGAAAAATCACGTTAGAAATAGATTGTGCTCCAAAGGCATTTTCCTCAGTGTCTGGGAGCGTGGCTCGAATGGTGCTCCTGAGTGGCATCCTCCCTCCAGGCATGTGCCCTGAGCCCCTGGGCTGCGGAGCCACGGCCTTTGATGATTGCTGCCATGAGCAGCACCGACCCCTCAACACGGCTGCCAGGACAGCAGATGAGGACTGGGAAGGAGGGAGCAGGGGAGCTGTGCCCCATGAAATGGAGGTCCTGGGGGTGGCACCTGAGATGCAGCTGAGTGCCGTGGGGTGCCCTGAGCCGTCCCACCAGCCCAGGAGCAGGAGCCAGGGGCGGCCTGTGTAGGTAGGTGCCCACTCGGGTGCCCGCAGCCCCGCCAGGCGCTGCCCCCTGCGCGCACTTGCCGCCTCTCGGATACCTTTGCTATTGACACCATTTCCAATTTGGCATCTCGGTTGCCGTGGCAACTCCAAGCTGCCATTCTTTGATCAGATCAGCTCTCAGTTAGTCAACACGCGTTAGCACCTGCGTTGGTATGGCAACCCGGGACTGCGCTCCATCCGGCCGATGCTGCGGACAGATGGATGGATGGCTCCAGGCAGCCCTGGCAGCACCGGGAGAATGGCTGGCCCTGCTGAGGGGCACTGAGACGCTCCCAAGCCCCAGCTGCTTCTTATTCTCCGGCTGCACTGGGATCCGGGGCTGCCTCCACTCCAGCTATAGCGTCCTGGGCTCCCACATCCTGCACGGCCTGGGGGACACTGGGGAGGAACTCAGCAGGGACGTGGCTGGCACAGAGCAAGGAGGTGTCCTTGCGATCCCAGACTGCCCCTCACGAGAGTGTTCTGCATGGACAGTGAATGGCTTTGGAAACTCTGGGAAGAGAGAAAGCTCCTTGTCTTGGCGAGGGAAACCAACATTACAGACACCCACTAATTTGGAGTTATAAGCCCTGCAAAAGCAGAACACAAGTCACAGAGAGGGTTGGTTCACCCCCTTCTCCCAGCCGCCAGATTCCTAACCATTAAACTCTTCCAGTGAGTCTCCTGGGGATGGTTCTTGTTCCTTTGGTCCCCAGTCTGAACTGGCACCCGCTTTTCTGAAAGGGCTTTATAATTTGCGTTTAGTGTTTTTTAACAGACATATGTGAGCTGTTTGAATTAGAGCAATGTGAATCTATTAGGCAGCGACAGATGCAAGTTTTGTGTCTCTTATTAGAAGGGATTGGCTTCTGAGGTTTAGTGATGTGCAAAGGATTGGACTTTGGAGAGATTAAAATTATTTTCAGCGTTAAGCACAATATTTCTGAGCTAATGCACTCACTCTTGAATATAGATTCACAGACCGAAAAGATTATAAAACATTAAACCTATGTAAATGCAGCTGTAAATTTATGTTTGAACAAATTCAACAAGAGATTTGACTCGGGGGCTTATAGCAAATGGGTTCTGCTTCTAATGCGTACTGCGGGCTCAGAAGCAATGCCGCTCTCCCCTTGAAAGTCCCACGCCTGCTGAATTACTGGCAGGTCACAGCTGACAGCTCAAGCAATTATACCGGAATGTGTTAATAATAAAAAGAAAAAGGATTCATGTTTGTCTTTTCAGAAGACAAAAGCAGCTGTTTGCTCCACCCCGAGGAGCAGCAGAGAGGAGCTCTGTGGGCAGGGGACACTTGGAGCACCTGGCCATTTCCTCTTTCCATGGCAGCCGTGCAAATCCATGTCCTCCTCTGCGATTCCCCAAGCCCTGGGAGTTGCTATGAACTTTTTTCTCTTGTTGAGAACATGAAAATACAGTTAACAAAGACTCCTTTTGAGTGGGATTGCAGGAAACCTGCAACATCGTGAAAAAGCTGCCTACACAGAGATAAATGACAGCTGTGACTGAAGGAATAAACAAGATAATCTGGATTTAAATAAACCACAAGGGGATTTTGGCAACATGCAAATTCGCAAATTTATAAAATGTATCCTTGAAAATAAAGAGCTTGTTTGAAGCCAGCAGTTAAGAACAATTACTACAGCACATTTTCCCAATGAGGGCTTAGAGCTGGCCTCTGCTCCAAGCCGGGGCAGGCGGGAGCCAGCTGTCCTGCCTGCCGCCCACAGCGGCTGGGGGCCTTCCATGCCCAGAGCAGAAACCTGAAGGAGTAACAGCAGCAAGCCCCTGTGCAGCTCAGGGGTGCCGGGGGTGCACGGAGCAGTCTGGCCCTCCTCAGCCTCTGGGCACAGCGCTGGGGAATGAACAGGAAAGGAGAGAAATATCAAAAGCTCAAGCAAGTACTCAGTAATATATACTGGATCATCTGCTTGGAGGACGAGGTAATTCCTGGGTCCAAGCCCGGTGTAGTTTTGGCATTGCACAGTGTAGTGATGCTGCACCAACAAGCACAAGGGGGTGATGCCCGTCCTGTAAGGGAGCAGAGGGTTTGTTCGTGCCTGTGTCAGTGGAGCTGCTGCCAGTGGCTTGCAGTCATTGCTCCCCTTTTTCAGGTGAGCAGTGATGGAGAGAGGCGTGGGCGGGGAGACACCAGTGGCAGAGCCAGGAGTAGATATGTCCCATTCCAACACTTCACCTCCTGCACTGCCCTGTGGAGGCACATCAGGTGTAGTCACTGCATGGCCGTGCCTCTTCAACAACCAGCCTGGGCTCAAAAGGGACACAAACACTGCAAGGAAAGCCGAAGTGTGTTCCAAAGCCTACGTGCTCCCTCCAGGAGCAAAGCCTCACGCTGCAAACTGCTCTGCATCAGCCACTGCAGGAGTGATGCGGAGCGGAGCTCTGGCTGCACACACAGAGCTGGTTAGAATTCCGTCGGCACACACGCAATTAGGGCAGAGCACATGGCAGCAGCTCTGTGAAGGTTAACTGCTCTGAGGAGCATTCCTGCCGTGCCAGAGGCTCGGCTGCTCCAGCTTTAACACCCTTGTTATTCCCAGCAGCAGGAACCAGCAGTGCCATGTGCCACTCTCTGTTTGGCAGCAGTTATCGCGTGCCACCGGCTGCACGCAGGGCACCTGACCCTAGGGCTGCAGGCTCAACCCTCCTTCACCTGCACAGTGTAGCTCGGCGCCTGCCCCAGTAGGGCAGCACATGGAGAGGGACTCTGAAACACAGCAGAGTTTGGGTAAAGCCTTTCTGTATGTACATGCCAGAGCCACAGTCGTTCCGGGCTCTGCAGGGCCAGGGTGCCTTGAGGACACACTGTGGCTTCCAGCTTTATCCTTAAAACTGTACAGCAAAAGCTGAATCTGCTTCTCCTCCTTTTTTCCTTGATCACTGCTTCCCCATTTTCTCTCCTCAGGGCCAGCCCATCCATCCATTAGTCTTTAATGTGCACAGAGTTAAACACAGTCCTTAAATGTGGCAACACTTCCAGATTATTAGCTCTGCAATTTCTTCGCTCCTGTTTATTGTGGTAACATCATCTGAAGGGGCAGTTGTAATTAACATGTTTGTTCATGCTTCTTTTATAAACCCCCAGTGTGTTTGTTTTATACAAACCAAACCTAACGCCCTGGGGCATCTGGTGCTGCTGTGGGGAGCAGACACCATCATGGCTCTTGTCCTTGCTGCGGGCGGGTTGCTCCCCATCCTCCACTACCAGCTGAGAGCCACGGGCTGTGAGAGTGGGCACGGAGCAGCGCTGCTGGTGGCAGCCCGCCCCCGCCGTAGTGCAGCAGGGGGCACCCAGGGGCTCATCTCNGGGGCGCGGACCTGGGCTGCTGGTGGCCCCCCCCCCCCGCCGTAGTGCAGCAGTGGGCACCCAGAGGCTCATCTCTGATCATACTGTGGGGCTTGCTGTGATGTGCATAGCCATAAAAGCTGCTTCCTTCCTACAGGGCTGTTAAATCCGGGTGCTGGATTCCCCAGGGAAGCTGGTTTGTAATTCTGCAGCCCCCAAATGCTCCCATCCCTCTTAATTTGTTCAGGGTTTCTTAAAGGAAAAAATACCTCAAGATGCATAGTTCTGACTAATCCTTGCTCCCTTCATGTCACTGCTACTCAAGTTGCTGATGCAAGGCATGGATGAAGCACCAGAGTGCCCTGGGCAGAAGATGGGATTGCAGGTGCCTTGACTCCAGGAAGGCAGAGGGATGGGCTTCCCTATAGAGCCTGGCCACCAGCATGCTGGCCCTTGGACAGGGAGCTGGAGTCCTGCAGCCCTGCAGGCTGCATTGCTGGTACTCAGACAGAGACTGTTCAACAGGAAAGGTTCTGCGGCAGGAGAGGGGCAGCCACAGGAACCGCCAGCCTCTTCACCCAAAATGCTGAGGACACTGGCAGCCCTGTGGCAGCACCAACCCACCCTCACTCTTGCCTTGGCAGGAGGCCCTTCACCACCCCAAAAAGCACCTCAGCAGAACAAGCCTGGTGGGCTGGATGGCACCAGCAGTGAATACACAAATTACAGGGGCATTAAAGCCAGTTGATGCCTTTAGCAGTCACAAATTGGAGGTGACACTGACAGGCACATCTAGAGGGCTGTGCCTATCGGCTGCTTCTGCTCCAGGCTTCAGCTGTGTGATTCCTGAAATGGTTCTTCCTGGGGCCCAGCAGTTTGACGTCAGCATTACTGTGGCTGTCGCTGCCCAAGGTGCTCTCACAGAGCTGTTTCCAGCCTATTCACGTTATTTCCTCACCATATGTTTGTGCTAAAAATAGTTGCAATACAAAGGGATAATCCTGCAAGACCACGGGCATCGCCACCCTCCATGCCTGACACAGGAGACCTGCCCAGTGCTGTGAGTGCTTCCCCGCAGCAGTGACCCCGTTCCTCCTCCTTGGCCCTGTGGCAGGGCTGGGGCTGCCCACAGCCAGGGCCGTGGCGCGGGTGGGTGCGGGCAGCAGGCGGGTCCCTGGCTGTGGCACAGCCTCCAGCCCCAGTGCCACCCGGCAGCACAACAGCTGTGAGCGAGGCTGTAACGCTCTTGCAGGGGACATCTTGTGGGTCCCTTCCAACTCAGCTCATTCTGTGATTCTGTGATCACTTAAAACCCTCTGGCTGGCTATGATAACTGGCGGCACTGGGACAAGAATTTACCTCTTCATTTTCTTAGACATAACCGCTATCTCACTGCAGTTTCATTTTACAATATGGTAATATGCTATCCAGGAAAATCTTGCTACATGCTAATTTATCCAGTAGGCAAATTCCTTTTGGCTAATAAAAGTGCTTGCACAGGAAGCTCAAAACCCAGCAGCAATTAATTATTGACAGAGCATGTGAATTAGAGATAAAAGAAAAGTCATTCTTTCTCACACACAAGATAGTAAATAAATTTAATTATTGTACTAGAAGCAAGGGATCTTACTCTGTATTAAGTTTTATTAGCTGAGACATTTAAAAGCATGTCATCATAACAAAAAGGTCCTGTGTAATCCGAACTGCGCCGCGCGGTACACGGCTCTGGAGTGAATAGGCTTAATTGAGCAAATGGGAGCAGATGGCTTCTGAACAGGCAGGTATTGTGCCGGTTTAGTGTCAATTAGCTTTGGTCTACATATGCCTATGGCAAATTGTCTGCATAATGTGTCACCAAGGCTGACTTTACATTTTAGGTGCCCACCATGGCCAGGGGCTGAGAAGAAGTAAAGCCAGAAAGACTTAGGTCTGGGGGTCACACAGGAGTGACAGCATCCCTCCTCCTGCATGTCCCACCAACACCTGCACAAGGTGCCCACCCCTGCCTGGCGCCTCGCTAACCACCTCCTCTACTTCTGCACAGGAACGTGATGCCCAAGACGCTGGATGGCCAGATCACCATGGAGAAGACCCCCAGCTACTTTGTGACCAACGAGGCCCCGCGGCGCATTCACTCCATGGCCAAGGACACGAAGCTGATCGTGGTGGTGCGGAACCCGGTCACCCGCGCCATCTCGGACTACACACAGACTCTCTCCAAGAAGCCAGAGATCCCCACCTTTGAGGTGCTGGCCTTCAAGAACCGGACTCTGGGGCTGATTGATGCCTCCTGGAGTGCAATCCGCATTGGGATTTATGCCTTGCACTTGGAAAACTGGCTCCAGTACTTCCCCCTCTCCCAGATCCTTTTTGTCAGTGGTGAGAGGCTCATCACTGACCCAGCTGGGGAAATGGCCAAGGTCCAGGACTTCTTAGGCCTCAAGAGGATTGTGACAGAGAAGCATTTTTATTTTAATAAAACGAAGGGGTTTCCTTGTCTAAAGAAGCCAGAGGATAGCAGTGCTCCCCGGTGTTTGGGCAAGTCCAAAGGTCGAACTCACCCCAAAATAGACCCAGACGTCATCCACAGACTGCGAAAGTTTTACAAACCCTTCAATGTCATGTTTTACCAAATGACAGGCCAAGATTTCCAGTGGGAGCAGGAAGAAAGTGATAAGTAGAACCACAAAATCAGGAAAAAATCTTTTTTGTTTTTGGGATGTGAATCATCATTTGAGACCCAAAACTCTCTTGGGGCCAGAGGCTCAGCCCTGTGTGTAACAGGCTCTTGTGTTGTCAGGGCTGCAGCAGAAGTCGCCCCACATGTCCAGTTCTGGAACTGTAGTGGCCTGTCACCTCGGGCTGCACTTCCCCCCGCCGTGATGCTGGGGGTCAGGGGCAGGTGGGAGGAGGAGGAGGTGGCAGAGGGAGCAGGGCTCCTCAGGGTGATGGGGCGCTTTGTGTCGACGTTTCGCTGCTGGTGTCCCCCTTGCAGCCAGGCAGGCAGGACCAGACCTCCTGCCACGGCAAGCTGGGCCAGAGGGTGGCTCCCAAAACCCATCACTGGGACAAACCCGTAGATTTGATTTCCTCCGCCCTGCACTTTAGTTTTGCCCAAACAGCAGCATCAGGTCTGGTAAATTCAGGCCATGCGCAGTCAGATGCACACTGGTCTTTGTGTGTGGAAGGAATAAAGCCAGTTATGCTGCAAAGGAACTATGTACAGGAACTTCATTTGCACCAGATGTTTCAATTACTTGTTGCACTAAAACTAGAATTTACCAAGTGCCACAGACACCTGGCCTGAATTCTCTTCCGACTGATGGGTGCACCTCCACTATTGGAAGAGAGTTGTTCCGTCTTTGCTGAGATGCTCAGTGAGATCAGAACTGGGTCCCCGGGTCCCCACCCTCCTGGAAGCTGAAAGAACATTCCCAGGCTCCCCAGGAGTGAGCCAGGCTCCCACTGCCCAGCCAGGCTGCCAAGGCACAGTGCAGTGCCACACGTGTCCGCACAGCCCCTCCTGGCCAGGCTGTGCCATGCCCTGCTCTGTGGTTTGGAGCCAGGTGTTGCCAGTGGGGACAGAGGGGGTGGCTGCAGGGTGGAGGCCTGGGGACAGCCCCCCCTCAGGGTCTGACAGTCAGGACCCCTGGCACTGCCATTCATTTGCACCTTGAAAATGCAATCCCTGCTGCTTGCTGTGGACAGCTGGGGCCGCAGAACAGGGAAGCCCCCTTCATCTTACTTCAGAATTACAAAAGAGCAATTAATTCCCAGGGCAAGCACTGCTCAGCACACAAAACCTGTGCTTTCTAGTGGAAACGGCCAAGTCACCCAAATTTGCAAATCCTGGTAGAAGCTGTAGAATAAACCTATATCCCCATTCGATCCCCCAGTGTCATGAGAGCTGTTTGCTGGGCCCAGCAGAGAACAGGAGCAGCGCTGTCACACAACTGCACAGTTCCACTGCCACTGCTGCAGGAAACCAGGCAGAGAGGAACGAGGGTGAAATGCAGAGCTGCTGAAATGGTCCCTCGCGTGCTCATTTCTGAGGGCACTCGGATACTGCTGGCAGCTCTCTTTGCTCTGATGAGGGCTAAGACTACCTCCAGCTTGGGGTGTAGCCACCTGAGAGCCCCCTCCCATTGGGCAGGTCCCCAGCAGAGGCACAGAATGGGATTGCTGCGGAAGGACCGGGGCTTGGTTCTGATTAAGGTGAAAGAACTCCCTGCAGCTCCAGCTAACCAGATGGAATCACTGTTGCATTCAGTGGGTGAAAAGCTGACCCTGCTCAGGGTTCCAGGGCCTGCCATGAAATGGTGTCGGTGCCTTGGATTGGATGAGAAGAGCTGAAGCCATTTGGACCATTTACTACGTGGCCCATGCTGAAGGGGCACTGCGAGGTCCCTGCTGACGTCACGTCAGTTCCCATCAGCCTGGTCAGATTTAAAAACAGCTCCTGGCATAGCACAGTTTTCACAAACCCACAAACTCCCAAATTACTACAGGAAAATTGGAAGTATATAGTAAGAATAGTCTTACAGTGTTTCACACATTATTAAAATACCAGAACAGGGCCTAAATGAAACCCGTTGTTGCGTAATTTGGGTTTGGTGCAAGATGCTCCATGGAGGACAAGGGGCTCCAGGTGCAGTGTCCCCCTCACCAGAGGGATATCTAGGAATCTCTGCCTGTCTCTGGAGTGGTGCACGCCCAGCGTGGTGTCGGGCTGGCCCTGCTGGTGCTGAGTGGAGGTGCTGGGACTGGCAGCCCTGGCTCTGGGAGGGGCTCAGCTCCAGGGGATGGTGGCTCCTGGGTGCACCCACTGTGCCCTCCCGCCTGCCCCCCACACTCACTTCCCTTATTTCTGCCATATATTCAGAGGTTTATTTTTTATACCAGATGCCATCTCCAGCTTGGCAGGAGCTGATGGGTGCCCACTGGAGAGGAGACCCTGCACCTCTGCCCTGAGTGCCTGCTCCACGGACACCAACCACTTCAGCATGGTGGGACAGGACCCTCCAGTCCCCCAACCCTCTCCCCAGGTGCAGCTGTGGTGGTACCAGCACTGCAGTGCTGGAAGGGAGCAGGGACATGCCAGTCACCCTGGGATGGGCCGGGGGCATGGGTGGTGTTGTTTTGTTCTTTGGAAATGCGCCCCGTGGATGCCCCACTGCAGCTGAGGCTGGACGGGGGGATTATTTTCTATCTGGCCAGAAAGTGGCCTGCCAAATGAGAGTCAGGTTAATAACACTTTTTTAAAAAAAAATATTCAAATGTCAGCATTAGAATACACAGGAAATTGAATTTTGTATTTGGTTTCAATTAGCAAAGCATAAATTATATTTAATTTTTTACACAGACTGAGTGATTCATTATTCTGGAAAAGCTGGTACTTTCTGGTTCAGAGACTGGAAATGGAGAAATGGTCTGCTCTGAACCTTACTTGCTGTGCTGTCACTGCCTCCCAAATGCGGCTCTGTCCGTCAGTGTCTCTGTACCTGAACGATGTGACTGTCCTGAACTGAACCCTGGAACCCACAGCACTAAACAATAAATCATTGTAGCAGCTGCACTTCTCGGCTCCATTTCTCTTGGCCCCCCCAGCAGCACCAACACCCCATGAGCGGGAGCCGCAAGAGGACAACGCTGGCCGTGACCTGCCACCTGCCAGCCCAGCTGGCTGCTGTGACTTGCCCCACGGGCCATGGCCCCCACAGCCGGAAGGGCTGGGGCAGGCACATACTGCAGCCAGGACCAGAACAAGGACCAGGACCAGGACCACCTGGGCCAGCCTGCAGGTCCTGGTGTGGGGGAGAGCTTTCCTCACTGACCTCTCAGTTTGGGGTGCACCTCCCAAGGTCACAAAGAACAAATCCCCGAGCAATGCTTGGGATATTTCACTTGCTGCTGATTAAGGATAAATCAGTGGCTAATAAAAAGAGAGGGCTGAGAGAGGGCTGGCTGCCAGGCAGAGAAATTAGGAGGAAAATTCTTTTATCCTATTTTGTGTGCACAATTTCCTGCTTGTTTGAAAAAAGGTTATTTCACAGCATGGTCCTATTGTGTCATCTGATAAAAACCACAGAAAAACTTTTATCGACAGAATTAGGGAGTAGTGAACTATAAAATTGCTAATTATTTTCTAGTAAATTTACTTTTAAATAACTTTAGACACCAATTACAGGCACCATTAAGCACCATTAACACTGGGTGTATTTACCAAACAAGGATGGAATACTTATTCAAATCAAGATAATTTTGGTGTAGATTCTGCTGTTTGGAAAGCAGCCCCCTCTCACCAGATATTTAAAAAGCCATCGGAAGATCAGTTACACCTCAGGTCCCTAATCTTTGAGTTGTGGTATGATGTAATTCAACCCTTGAAGGAGACACCTGTGACCAGGAGCTGATGTCCTGAGGAGCTGCCCCGGCAGCGCCCGTCCCTCGGTACGGCACCGGGGCCGGTGTGCTCCTGTCCCGCGAACCCCGGGGAAGCAGCTCTCATACTCAGCTGATCCAGCTGCCTCTTGCAACGCCTCCATCGCCGCTCCGAGCAGGGCTAACCCCCTTGGCACACCCCGTCACGGACCGGCGAGCGCGGCTCCTGCGGCAGCTGCTGCCCTGTGTCTCTCCACCGCCGCAGCCGGGTGCCTCCCGCTGCGTTACGGGATTTCCCCCGCAGACACCCTTTGCTCTTCAAAATGCCCGCAGCCCGTGCCCTCGGGACCGCCCGGCCAGTGCGGTGCCACATGCGGCTCCCCGTGCCGGGCGCTGCGCCGGGACGAGCGCCGGCACACGCTTCGTAATTGGAGGTTGCCAAGCGGCTGTCAGAGAGCTGGCTGCAAAGCTGCTACCTGCTCCCACTTTCCTGCTGTCATCTTTGACATCCTCATTATTTATTAACTGCCCGGTACCCAACAGGCTGCCACTGGTGCAGACGTGCTCAGATTATGCAGGTTCGATATGCTGCCTGCCTCCAAGGTCACGTCCTCCAGGATGTCTTGCAAACCAGATTGAAGAGGTACCAGCAAAGATGCAACATGCTCTGTGTTGCTGATGCCAGATTTCAAACAGAGCCCTTTGAATAACGATGACTTGCTACATAGCATCATCGAATCATGGAATTGTTTAGGTTGGAAAAGGTCTCCAAGACCATTAAGTCCAACCATTCCCTCAGCACTGCCAAGGCCACCACTGTCCCAATGTCCCCAGATGGTGCTACCAGGCCCTGCTGCTCGCTGCTCTTCCCATTCCTGCATGCAGCTCGGAGCGTTCTGCACCAGTGCCAGCAAACACAGGACCCAGGATGTCAGGTGAGAGCTCCACCACCAGCTTTCATACTGTGGGACCAGGGGTTTGTCTTTACACCCGAGCCCAGGAGGATGGCAGTGTGGGGATTATTCAGCTGGGCAGGTTGTGACCCTGCAGTGACCTGTTCCAGCCTGGTTAGCAGGAATAGCCCTGACCTCGCCACTGCCTCCCTGGCATGGTGCCAGTGCCCATGACCCTGCTCCTGCAGTGCCGTGGTACTGGCACCCTGTGCCAACAGGGACAGCACAGAAACAGCTCAACAATCTTTCACATCCCACATTTCCTGGGGCCCTGTGCTTGGGGTTTTTTGGTTTTGCTAACCTCAGAAACTCTCCCTCTATGAGTCACTTGCTGGGAAAAAGATATGATTAGAAAATTTTCGGTGCCTTTTAAGACGCTCTTGTATTTTCCGGTACAGGAAGAAATATTTGAGGGTCACATCACAATTACTTTATGCCACCAACAGGGATATTTTGAAATTTTTAGTTGCAATATAAGGACTAATACCAGATATCAGCACTTGCCCATATGTACCCCATGCAAGGACAGAGGCTGACAGATGTACCCACAGATGAACAGATTTCTGCTCTGACTTCCACTGTCCCACTGGCCCATGGCCCAGAGGGTGGGTCACTGTGTGCACAGTCTCCAAGGAAATGGGAATGGAGGGAACTGGGTCTTACAGCACCTCGTTTGTGACTGAAGTCATTATGTGCAGAGAGACGTACGGGTAGCTGAAAGACAGAATTAATATAGTAAGTAATCCTCTCCCTTTAGCATATCTTTCTGCATGAAATAATGGTTTAATGTCTAACTTTTCTAGGCACATGCTTTTCCTCATAACAAACACTTATGAGATGCAGCTATTTATGTTTCAAGGCAAAAAGTGTGGAGTGTAATGGACTCTACTCTGACTATCTGCCCATGAAGAAATTTCACTGTATCATGGGAAATGAGGAAAAACATTTTATTTTGAGGCAATTTCTTTCTTTTAAAGCCATTCTTATCTTTCTGCCTTGTTCTCTGTTGGAAAGGATATTTGCTGGCTCTGAGCCTCCTCTCCTGTTTGCAGGGCATCCCCAGCAGGGATGCCCTCCCTGCTCTTGAGCACCCCTCACAGCAGCAAAGGGCCATCTGGGGGTTTTCCTGATGCCTCCAAAGCAGCGGGGCTGCCACGTGGTGTCAGCTCCAGGAGTGAGAGCCGTCCGAGAGGCAGGGCACTGCTCTCACGACTGCAGTGCCTGACCGTGACAGCCCTGGCTGCCCGGACCTCAGTGAGGAGCTCCCAGCTCCACGGGTCCTTTTACCTCCCACAAGGCTAAATCCAGAGCAGTGTGGGACAGAGATCTGTCTCCTACAGAGATCTGCCTCCAGGGTGCTGCTCTCTGTAGTCACCAGGGCAGATCCCGCGAACACCCACACCACGAAGGAGCGGTGAGGTTTCCCCGGCAGTGACACCGCTTAGCGCACTCATCCGGATGATGCAGGAGATGTCTGTGTGAGGAAGGCAAACGGTACATCTGGCAATTTTCCACCCAACTGACAGAGATAAACAGTTATAAATATACCCCATTAATAGTGTAAGCATCCTTCAAAGCTTTTGTGGAGAGGCTGTGGGGCCAGCGTGTGGCAAGGGCTGGTGCTGCAGCCAGGGACCTGAGCAGCAGGTATGGCAGAGCCATCAGGCCTGAAGCCCCTCGCTGGCAGAGACAAAACGAAGGCTGGCAGTGGCAAAAGGAGACACTTCCCAGGAACAGAGGAAGCTGGGAAACCGTAAGTGCAGCTGGCAGCACTGCCAGGGCAGCAGCACTGTCCTGCTGGATGCCAGCTGAGCTGTGCTCTCCCAGCCACTGTGGTCACTGCCCGCTCAGCCCTGGGCAGGTCAGCAGGTGCTCAAGTGTCCCACCCCAGGAACTGACACCCATCCGTCTCCCAGGGGACCCTCTGCAGCACCCAGCAATGATGAGCAGGTAGACCTGGCTGGGTTTCAGCCGTAGATCAACAGGGTAAAGCCAATGGCAGGGTTTTGCCTTGATCTAAGAAAGCTACTGCAGGATAAATTGCAGTTAATGAAAAGAGTGAGGAATAGGCAGGCCATGGGGGTTACCTCACTCTTGAAGGATTCTTTTCTGAGCAGAATAAGCAGCTGAGAGCAAGTCCTTCAACAAACTCAGCTTTCTCCAGGGAATCTTTACATTCACATGACATGTGGAGCTGGAGGGCTGGATGCTGTGCTTGCATCAGGAAATCTCTCCCTGTCCAGTGCTGTGGTAGAGGATGGATAAGTGTTTCATTTCCTCAATGTTCCAAATTTACCTGTGAAGAAGTGTCTCATCACAGTTAATTCATGCTAATTTAATCTAACTTCTCAACACTATGACTATCTGCTCCCCACTGTCCCATGGTTTCGGAGGCGCAGTGGGTGCTGCTGGAGCAACAAGACTCCAGACCTGGCCAATGACAAGAGCTGCTCACAGCAGACGATCTCCTTAGAGCAGGGCAAGTGATTTATAGTGCTTTGCCCAAGCACTGATGGTTTTGACTGCCCTGTGGGCTGACCTGTTTTTCCAGCAGATATTTACTGCCTAGCAAAGGTTTACTGCTCAGAAGTTTGCTTTGTCTTAAAAGACCCTGGACCAATTGTGCCATTTCTTTGTCCTAAACACTGGCACCAGCACGGCCCCACCTGACAAGGGACCAGGCTGCCCAGACACTTCATTAGTGACTGTGCAAAGAGGCTGCAATTGGACCATTTTCCAGTTCACACAATCTGCCAGAGTTCACAGCAGAGGAGAGTCCTGCTGAGAGGAGCTTCACAGCTCCCAGAGAGCTGCAGCTCCCAAGCTGGAGAGCAGGCACAGCAGCAAGATCTTGGCTTATCCATTTGGTCCAGGGCCATCTTTGCATCTCTGTAATACAGAAAAACAGTTTAACTAACATTTTCTTCCAGCAAGATTTAATAATAAAATCATAAGTCTGGTTTTTTCCTTCCAGATATGACAACTTGTGTGGAAAAGTTGATTTGTAAGATCTACGGTTTAAGAATTACTCTCAGAAAGGAAAAAACCAAACAAACCCAAGGCAGTGCTCCCAGAGACATATATTAGAAATCTTCTAGTGCCCTGAGAACTGTGAGTTGTAACCCCATTCTAATACAGAAAACGTCTTTCCAAGTAACTCAGAGGGAATGGCATGTGCCACTGGCTTTTCCATCTGTTTTGCTCTCTTTGCAGCAGCAGAGCTCTCAGACCAGCCAGTCAGCTCTTGGCCCTGTCAAAACTGCAGCATCCACTTATTATTTTAAACACAGAAAACAAGAGCTCACAGCAACGTGAGATGCAGCCCTGACCACGCTCGCCCCAGTCAGGCATTCCTGAGGGTGCTGCACACCAGAGCCTGCAACAGAGAGGCGACCGTGGTGCCCCAAGCCCTGGGCCGGAGGAGCCTCTTGCTCCTGCACCACAGAGCGAGCAGGCCGGCTGCACCTTCTCGCGGGAGGTTTCCTGTGGAGACAGATCGCTGACAGCACCGCCCACGCGGCTGCTGGTCCGGTGCCGTGCAGCCTGACTGGAGATGGTGCTCGTGGCCTGACAGCCTGGTTAGGCCAGGCGTGGGGCCACTGACACCACGCGCTACCAATAAAATGCTGTTGCCACATTTCACCATCACCAGGCGCACACCTGCTGCTGGAGCCTTCCCGATGCCACCACGGATTGTGGCTCTCTCCGTGGGCAGAGTTGCTGGGACTCAGTCCACACAGCACCTGCAGTTTCTCTGCTATTCACTGTCTTGTTTTATGTTTAATGAGTTAATGTAACTTTTTGTTAAGCAGCGAGGAAGTGTTTTCCAGGGAAGCCACTTCCAGCACATCCTCTGTGTGTAGGTTGGATGTTATGGAACAGTGGCTCTGTTGAATGCATTAGCATACAGCACTTACTTACTCACCTAATCTGCATATTCTTCTCCGAGGATGAGGAAAACCTCCAGGTGCTGGTGAGAGGCTCAGGTGCCTGGGGCTCCAGCCCTGAGGCAGGTGGGCATGGGCAGGTGTGGGGCAGAGTGCTGCAGCTGCCCCGTGCTGTGGGTCGGACAGTGGCCGAAGGGTGCCTGACTGACCGTGTTCTCCAGCCAAACCACAGTAAATGGGACCTGCATGAGGTAGTGCTACCTCCTGCCAAAACTCTCGCCTTCCCCTCCTGTCCTCTGCCCAGGGCACGTGCTGCCCCAGCAAGGGGACCATGCCAGCCCGTCCCACCACCCTGGCCCCTGTGAGGAGGATGAGCAGAGCTGCCCCACAGCTCCCTCCTAGGCTGTGCTCATGGAAAGACACACACATGCTTCTGGGACCCAGGCATTTTGTCATCTTGGCACAGAATTCTTCCAGAGATGATTATTTGAAAGATGAGTCACCAAATACAATAGCAAAGACACATCCTTGACTTACTGGCAGAGAAGGGATGTGACCAGCATTAAGTCTCCATGCAATGTCTCCATCACACAGTGTCTGGCGTTTATTCTAAACAGCTCTCAGTCTTGAGCAGAATTGTTTTTTCACATCAGAAATCCAGCTACTTTTTCATAAGAAATGTTCCTTAATGAAAGGAAAAACAGACAGTGTTCACGGATGTAAAAATCATTATGGCACAGCTATGTGCTCTCTGCAGCTGCTGCCTGTTTCAGCCTGTTTGTAGGACACAGGCATACACGGAGATGCACATCAGTATCCCTGCACTGGGGGTAGCAAGGCTGTGCCCCTCACGTGGGGCATAACCAAAAGGACACCTTTGTACAAGGAGTCACACGGAAAACCGAGGGGAAATAGGCACCAGTGTCTCCCGGGGTGGGGCCGTCTGGACACAAGAGGAAAATTTTTCACTATGAGGACACAGACATGGAATTATCTCCCCAGGGAAGCAGCCCCTGCTCGGCCCCTCCCGTGCGGGACCGGCGGGCAGAGCCCGCAGCAGAAGCCCTTTCCCTTGGCCAGGAGGGAGCTGGGAGGAGCATGGGCGCTCCCCGGAGCAGGGGCTGGGCTTCGCACTGCCCCTCTGCTGAGCAGGGGCTGCTGTCTTGTAGCCTACTCCAGCTCAGCAGTGTCCTGACCTTGATGATGTTGGTTTAACTAGGATATGAAATGCAAATATAGCCTAAGCTCCGTAATTCTGGCACCCAGCAGAGAGCCTGAAGGGTGGAACGCTTCCCAGAAGGGTCAGCGAGAGCAGAAAAAATTATATAGAGCAAATAAACAGAGTAAAAGGCTTCTCACTTATCCTGGTGCAGAGGGCTGCAGCTCCAGGGGACTGCAGGAGATTGTGCTGCTCTGAGGCTTATCCTCAGGGACAAGCTGCTGATCGGGAGACAGAGGAAAGGCGAAGGGCAAGGAGTCAATTTGTTTTAAATAACTGCAAGCCAGGAGGAAGTCACCCCTGTTCTGCTTCTTGGCTGATTCTATGCCACCCGTCACCCCGCCCCACAGCCAAGGCAGTCCCCCCCAGGGATTTCCCAGGACCTGGGGCCAGACCTTCGGAGAGGGTTTAATGTGTGATCAGCGTGGGGAAGGCAGACACCCTGGGGGACAGAGCAGCCCCTACCGAACCTACCTCCCCCTGCTTAGAGCAGCTGCTATCACCAGCCTTGTGGGGAGCTGAGTATACGCCAAGCTACTGCTGCCAGACACAAAAAACCGTGAATTGAACAGATTAAAATTCCTATTTTCAAATCAAGGTGGGGCTTGCACGATGTCAGTAATCTTCAGCAAAACCACCCAGAATGCTGATCCCGGCTCTGCATCTCCCAAGAGGAGCAGCTCACGCACTGGTGTAAGGGTCACAGCCCGGGGAGTTTTGGCCCCATGGGGATGGAGGGACACGGTGCTGCCAGCTCCGAGACGGAGCAGAGACAGAGCAGACACCAGCCCTTCCAGCCGGCTTTGCCCGGCACTGCCACAGCCTCAGCACCCTCCGCGTCCCAGCGGTGTGCACCCGGAGCGACCCACGGGCTGCAGACCAAGGGATGCCACCGCGACATCCCCGCGCCCCTCCGGCCCCTGGCACCGGTGCTGGCACTGCCGGGGCGAGGCACAGAGGGGACACGTTTGGATTCGGGCACGGCTGAGCTGATATGAAGGCTATGCCGGGGGCACCGGCGGCAGAGCCAGAGGCAGGGAGGGAACCGGCAAGGGCGAATCCGTGGGTGGTGCCCCTGGATGCTGTGGGGCAGTCCCAGGAGGCACCAGGCACGGGGAGCCCAGCAGGGCTGACCCGCAAGCCGAGAGGAGCACCCTCATTTAGGCATCGTAACTTTATTAAACACTTAAAACACAAAGTACAACATTTATTGGGAAGAATCGCTTCCCTACCAATTACAGTTAATAGGGTAAAATTAATGTACCAATTAATATGGCTGCTTCTAAACTTGGTCTAATATATTAAATACTGTTCCTATCTCTGTAAATGCAGCGAAATAAAGTGATGATCAGGATAGGAGCTAATAAAGTTTTGCTTCTCTGTACTTAAACTATTTGGCATCACTGAGTTAAGGCACAGGAAAAAGGAGATTATTTAACATTTTAAGGTTTGTAAGACCCATAAATCATTTCATACATGCCATATTTGTTGAAAAGGATAGAATACATTCAATTTTACAGTATATTAAACTTCATCTAATTTGAACGTAAGAACAGACCAGCAAAATAAATGACCAATTTCTGAAGCAGAAATTACCATTTGGCTGCTGCCATTATGAAGCTGCTGGTATTTTATCATGTTCTTAACATAATATTGCTTGTCTATTGATGCATAGTTATAGTGCTAGTCCAAATTGGAAGGCGGTGAAAGAGGACAGTGCAGAGGGTTTTTTTAATAGGCGTCATTTGTCAGATGTTATTTCAGAGGTCTTTGCACTGATGATAATATGCAGATTAAACCAGAAGTAAATAGCAAAAAAAAAAAAAAAAAAAAAAAAAAAAAAAAAAAGAGAGAGAGAAAGGAAGGCAGAAAGGGAATGAGAATTTCAGCCCATTTTGGGTGCAGCAGGTGGACCAGTCCCGGTGGGGCTAGATAGCAGTAATTAATCTGGGTTTAAGGGTTTCTTCTGAAACCTCACTGCACTTGACAAAAGGAGACTTCCTCCCTTGCATCTCAATGCTGCGGGGGCCACAGGGACCGTGGGAGCACTGAGTGCCAGGGCAGCACCTGGGACAGAGTTCTTCCTGCCCAGCACTGTCTCCCCCTCCTCACTCTCCCTGCACCATCCAGAAACCTGAGCACAAATAAAAATTATGTTTAGTTTGCAAAACAGGAGGAAGGTATCTCCATCCTCTAGAGTTCATTGTTCTGCTAGACTTGGTATTATAGTGGCAATATATTACAGAGAAGAAAAATCAGCTGGCTGCTGCCTCCAGAATGACAATGGAAACCACAAACACGCTGGAGCTGCAGCTGCCCAGAGGGGATCTGCCAGGGCTCTGCGGGCATTGGGGCACCAGGAAGGGTGCTTATGGGGAAGAAATCCCACCCAGCCCCATGGGCACAGTGTTCCATGGGACAGACACCTCCTGTACAGCAGGGACAGCCACGCTCTGGGACGGGCCAGGCAGGGACCCAGCACCTTTAGTCACTCCTGCAGCTTCTCAGCCGTCTCAACAGCTCCTCTGCCGGGGCAGAGCACCATCCCAGGGCAGGGCATGACCCCCAAGACAGGGCACTGCCCGGAGCAGGGCACTCCGCAGGCACCAGGATCGGCCATGCCTGCAAGCAGGGGCAGTCACTGACCACAGACCACAGCACTGCCCATGGGCACAGCTACAGAGCTGAAAACAGCTTCCTACCAAACCCACCCAAACAAAAATGAACGAGGTGGTTCATTTGTATTAAGGACAATCATCCTGATCCCTAATCCTCCCATTCCCTCAGTGAAGGGCTCCTGCTGCCTGCAGGCTGCCCAGAGAGGGGGCACAGCAGGGGGGGCAGCAGGGCAGAGTGCTCTGCACTGGCAGCTCTTGAGAACCCCCGAGCCTGGGTCTGCTTAAACCAAATGAATTGCTCAGATATTAGAACTGGAATTGGGTTCTGTGCCTGCAAATCTGCAGAGGGATATATTGTGCTTTAACACAGATTTCAATTACTTCCCAACCTTCAGTGTGATGATGCGACATTATGCTCTACTGTCAGGGTTTGCCAGCATGCTCCTACTTTTATTTCTCCTGTTAAATATGGTCTTTGTTGCGCTTCATTGATCTCTGAGCATATTCTGCTGTTTACAACTTTGATAATCTTTGTGTAATCTTCAGGGGTAATTGAATTCTGACAAACATAGCTGAATTTTAAACACCACACAGATTTCAGGGCATTGAAGAGCCATGATATGAAAGTCAAACCTGGAGATGGGGAGCAGCATTTGCTTTCAGCTTCTGCCCTGAACAACAGGAGCTGAGCCAGGCTCAGAGGGGACACAGAGAGCAAGTTAGGAGACCATGACTGGAGGTGGGACCAGACCTAGCCTAGAGCTTAATCCCAAGTAGACAATATAATGTCATTTAATGATTTTTTAATATACACCCCCAAGACACTTCTGCACTTGCACAAAGTCCCAGGAATCCCACTGGGTCTACTCTGCCAGGATAGGATACAGGCAGCAGCTACCAATCTTCGCTAAATACCTCGGGAATTGCCCTTGTACAAATAAATTATTGTTTTTATGGGCATATATTGTGAATTAGACGAGGGGGAAAACGTTGCAGTTGGATTTTGATGTAGAAGGTTTTTTTCGGAGCCCATGGGGCACATGCATAGCGCTTCCATAATCATTATTGTTATTTATTATTTGCCAGCACCAGGAACGTGCCCAGCCCAGCACAGGCCAGATGGAGCGTGGCTGCTGGGCAGCACTGTGCTCCCAGTGCCTGCAGACCCCGGGCACCCACCCAGCCTCCTGTTCCTCGCCAGGACACCAGCACCACATCCTCTGCCCCAGCCTGTCCTCCTCCCCCCCGCTGGCCCCCAGCTGCTGCAGTAAGGCACAGCCTCCCTTTTGGTGGCTGGAAAAACAGCTGTCTTGCTTGAGGACATCAGATTTTTGATGCATTTTCTACAAACTTTAATTTCCCAAACCCTCCTCGCTCAGGATGCAGGGGGACTGCTCAAGCACGCTATAAATTAGTATGCCAGCAGAGCTGCTCCTGGAAGGAGGATAAGCTCAGCCAGACAAGAAGGAGCCTCCAGAAATCTCAGTGCTGGAAGGGAAAACTTGGTGCTCTCCCGCTGTTCTTGCTGGAGCTCCGTGGCTCCAGTTTATTGCAACAGCACACGACAGCCTCGGTGCAGCAAAGATTTTCTGCCGAAGGGTCTGAGCTGCACAGAGGGTCCCCACGCAATCGGAAGAAAAGGAATTAAGGAGTTGTCTGGCCTGAGAAAAGGGATATTGAATCTAATCTGAGACGGTGTAATTTGGAAATCCAATTGCAGTTGTCCATCAGCAAAGGCAGCCAGTGGTGAGGGGAGCCAGGAGGCTGTGGAGGACCAGAGCCCCCAGCACCAGAGCAGGGAGGGCTTAGCCCCACAGGACCACCAGGAGCCCCTGGGGAGCCCCAGGATAGTACAAAGCCTCCACCACTGCCACAGCCCACAGCCCTTTCCAGGGGCTTTTGCGCAGCCTGGCAGTGCCACGGGAGCCAGGACACACGGCTGTGAGTCGGGAAGGAGAAGCGGAAGGGAAGCAGCTCCGCACGAGCTCTCCCCACCTTCACTCTCTGCCGTGGGAGACGGAGGGAGGGGAGTGCTGGCTGCCCCACACCAGGCATGGCTCATCCCACACCGCACTCACATCTCATCCCCCAGGAACAGCACGGCTGCCCCTGCACCTCCCTCCCCTGCAGGTGTTTCAAGAGAGACCAGACACCGATTACAACTGATTTAACACTTTCTGCTAGAGATTAACGTGGGCTCAGATACCTCCTCATAGTTCACTTGCCCTGGGTGGTCATTACACTGATATTTTACCAGAAGCCAGACAGTTTTTTAAGCTTCTGGACTGACCCAAATGAGGCCAGAGTCCTCTGCCATATGGCCCTTGGCTAAAGGCTCCTGCAAACCACCTGCAGCTCCCAGCTTCCCATCCTGCTTCCCTCCCGGACAGGAGGCTCAGAGGGCTTGTCAGCATTTCAGATGCCACATGTCCATTACTTTGCACACAGGGCTTGGCAGCAAGGACATAGTCCAAGTCTGATTGCAAAGCCCAGCAAGCAGCTGTTCCCTGTGCTGGGTGCTGCCCCGAGCAGGGGTGGGCCCTGAGGCCCCTCCGAAAGGGCGGTGTAAGCTCAGCAGCCACCGCCTGCCGGGAATGGCAACGGGAGCGAGGGGAAAGGAGACACACGAAGATGCATCAGGGCCACCTGTCCCCAGCCCGCCAGCTAGCCCCTGGAACTTCCACGGGTGAGGAAAGGAGGGCAGAGGAACAGACTCAGGCTCACTTGTATCTCCTGCAGGACTTGGGGGCCCTGATGGAACCTCAGGGCTGGCCCTGCCCTGGTGGAGAGGTGGGGAGCAGACGAAACGTCCCTGCAGCACAGCACTGAGCATCCCCCCAGCAGGAGAGCTGGAACAGAGCTGCTCTAAGCTATTAGCTCCCCACATGTGCTTTATTTCCTGAATTAAAGAGCAGAATTATAATGAGACTTGACGTTAAATTCCATAAAAAGTCAAGCTAATCAGTGACCAAACCTGTAATTGATTCTTTTGCTAGTTCAATACTTTATGCTACATGTTAAGCAATAGGATTTTACAATTTGCTAGCACTTCACTTACAGAGAATTAAGCAATAAAAATCCATTCAGAGTACAAGCAGCAGGAAGGGAGCCACAGCTGCTAGTACGTGAACAAGCCAATAAAGTGGCTCAACACTTGCATCAGTATCTTGATTTTCAGAGTATCTATCCCTGTTTGATAGTGAAACCTCTTTAACACATGCAGGGGAGGTGTGAAACCCCTAAGGAGGTAGTGCCGAGGCAGGGAATGCCATGGATGAGGCGCAGGTGGCAGCAGATCACTGCCAGGCCTGGTGACACCGAGGGGAGCGCCCACTCCCCGGCCGCAGGGCACTCGGGGGCTCAGGCCAGAGGAGAAGCCACCCCGTGAGACACGGCTGTGCCCCAGGTGCAGAGACTGGGACCTGAATCCAGCCACCCACTCCCTGCACAGGGAGCAGAGCTCCTGCCAGCCATGGGCCATGGCCACCCTGCACAGGAGGCAGCACGGGAGGGGACAGCATGGTTGAAAAATGCTGCTTTTTAGAAAATGTTTAGTTCAAACTTCTTGCACTATTTGTTTGATATTATTCAAGGTAAAATTCAGACCAAGCAAACAGCTCCCACAGCCATTTCCACAGACAGGTACCAGAATTCAGTTTTAAACTGTGTGTGTTTTAAAATGCAAAATCACCCACATCCCTCTTTGCCCAGCTTGCCCACCAAGCTTTCCTCCTTTGGGCTTTCCTTGTGTTTCAGCACAAGTCAAACCCTTGTCTGGGAGCCACGTGGTGCTTCTGCTGAGTGTTCAACCCCCAGCAGTGACAGCAGAGGCAGCGACAGCATGTCCCCAGGAAGGGAACACCATCACATGCTGACCCCCAGCAAAAAAACCTGGATTTTCCTGCCATGACATGCTGGGCTCGGCAGTGCTGGGGGCATGGAGGGAGTGCAGCATGCTCCCCAACATTTCACCTTCGCCACCACCTCAGCCAGGCCCCGTGCAGCGTGGCAGGAGAGATGCTCTGGAAACACAATTACTATTGTGAGGGGGAGGGCTCCTGGTCTCCAAGGGGGTTCTGCTTCCTGCTACGATGATTCAGGGAATCTGCTGAGGCAGATTGTATGAATTCCACTGAAGCTGTGGAACTGCTGCATTAGGCAAACACCTTGATGATTGTCTAGTCAGCCCCTTGGTGTCAGAGCCGCTCCACATTGCCCAGGCCCGGGACAGCAGGTGCTCATCAGTAGGCTGCACATCCTCCACAGCTGTAAGTACCAGCCCTGCACATCTGCCCCAGAGCCCACAGCAGCACGTCCTGCAGGCCCAGAGCCCCTTTCCTGGACTCCCTTCCAGGGCACCTTTCAAACATGTGCAGAGATGCTGCAAAGGAACCTCCTAATCTGAACACCCAGTGCCCAGCCACCAGCCTGCAGCAGCTGAGCCAGCATGAGCACCACAGCTGCTCTTCAGGGAAGCAAGAGCCGTGCAAGGAGAGTTGGATTAGGACCAAATCTGCCTCAGATGTGAGTGCATGGCCCTGCAGTCTCCTGCCAGCAGACCTGAGCCAGGCACACCATGCTGTAGAGTTGAAATGCTGAAACATGGCAAGGAAACAGATCTACAGCCTGAGAAAAAGCTTCAGAATGAAAACTTTAAGTAGTGGTAAATCTTATTTTTAATAATGCAGATTAACACTGCCGAGAGATGTGGCTAAGAAAATAAAATTTCACTGGGCTGGAGGTGAATATAGAGAAATCAAACCCCATCACTACGCACAGCACTGGGCTGTGGCTGCAGGGAGCCCCGAGGAGGGGGAGCAGGTACAGGGTGATGGCACAACGGAGTCCCAAGGAGCTGCTGTCACCACTGTCAGACTGCAGGCAGCACTGCTGGGTTGTGGAGATTATATCTTCAAAATATACCTGGCTAAAGGATTCATGTGTGACAGCTTCAAGTGTTAGACAATTTGTACAGCATGAGAATGTGTCTGAACACTTGTCACTGCAGACTTGTACAGGGAGCTGTGGCCACACACTGGGCATGCCCTGCATCTGTTCCAGGTGCATCCATCCCCTTCCACAGGCACCCTATGGAATTCACTGAGTACCCAAGCGAAGCGCTGCTGCCACCTCCACAGCGAGGACACCTGGTCTCAGTGCCCCGTGTGCAGCCCTGCACCTGCACAGCCCTGCTCCTGCACAGCCCTGCACCTGCACAGCCCTGCTCCAGCTCTGGCTGCTGGCAAGGAAGAAAACCACAACTTTGGATGCAAGGTTTCTGCTGTCTCCAGGCAAAGCAGAGGAAGCAACTGGAAATGCAGGTGCCTGTGCAGATGGGAGGAAAGCAAGAGCTGTCTGTGCTGAGCCAGGACCTCTCAGACAAAGTCATGATCTCGGGTCGGTTCTGGTGGGCATTTGGAGACTCAGTGCTGCTTCAGGTCTGCTCTTTTGTGCCCAGGCTGGGAGCAAGAGCAGAACCCGTGGGTGTCAGTAGGAGAGGCGGGCACCCCACATGCGCCAGCCATGGCCGAGAGAGCTGCAAGCCACCTGAGCACTTCTCCAGATGGGATTGCTGGAGAAGCAGCAGGTCCAGCGCCACCACTACCAGAGCTCAGGACACACACCTGGTGCTTGCGGCTGAGCCTCTGCTCAAATGCATTCTGCAGTCCCGTGTCATTTCCCCTACAACACTGAACACCTCATCACCAGGTGTCTGCCAGAGCCTTCAACCGTGAAATTATATGGCTCTGCCTTGACCTTAGAATTCCACAGTGACCATCTCCTGCAGAATACACACCTCAGCTTCGGGGCATTTCTCTGAGTCAGCCAACAAAAAACACAGCCTCAAAACGTGGATCTCTGCTAATTTGCTAGGATGGCTCCCTCTTTTCCAGAGCAGCCTCAGCACAAGGCAAGGAGCTGGCTTGCTGCAGCAATGGCTCCAGCAAGGGCCCTCTCCTGCCCTCAGCACCTCAGGCCACAGGGGATGCTGCAGACATCATGCTGACCATGCCCTTGGCCCCAGATAGCTCCAGTAAAGGCTGATCCCAAAGCTCAACTGCACTTGCTCCCAGTTCACACCAGTATCCCTCCAGCTACGTACATGTCTCTTCCTCCCACTGTGCCTGCAGAAACAGGCACCACCTACAATGATCCAAACACTTTTATTTCCCCACCTTCTTCCAGAGGATTCAAGAGAGATTCATCTCAAAACTAAAAAAATCCCTAACTTGGTGTGCTGCAGAGCAGGAGGCGGAGAGGACCCACAGTCCTGTGCAGGGACTGGGCTCAGGAGGGCTGGCACAAAGCTCCCAGGGCACATTTGGCTGGGAAGCAAACTGCATCCCACCAGGATGCTCCTCTGTGCCAGCAAACTGACACCCTTCCACCTCCCTGGGGGACAGAAGAGCCAAGACAGACCTCTGAGTCCCCCACCCAGGTTGGGGAGCCTTACAAGCAATGCCCTGGTTCCCTGGGGAGGAGAGAAGCCCCTTGTTTTTCCCACCCCTCTCAGGTTGCTCCAGCAATCGAGAGGCATCTGATCTTCCAGGAGCCTGATAAAGTCAGAATGCCAGTGTCATTACCAAGTTAATTAGAAAAACTCAAATGGAGCTTTAAACATTTTTATAATACATTTGGGTCTTTTTGGCAGGATTATTGCAATCTTTTGGGTTTCCATTTCCCATTAAAGCACTCTCAGTAGTGCACATATAAAAGCCATGTGATCTTGGCTCCTTGCTGCTTTTTTTCCTTTTTTTTCCCCCTTTTTTTGGGTAAGATTTATTAAATATTTTAATCAGTTAAATTCTGGCAGCTTAAACATTTTCTTTAATAGCCTTGTTAAATGTGGATTAGATTTAAAATCCCTGCCTCTGAACTCTGAAGCAGCAGTATTTATATGCAATGTTAAAAAAATTAAAAGCTTTACAAAGCAGTAATTACTCCTCTGCTGCAGGAGGAGGAGAGATTGACTTTCTAAGTTATTTTTAGGCAAGTTTTCCAGCCTCACCGTTCCCAGACAATACTACACAAGCATCATTTATTCTTCCTGAAGGATCCCCTGTCAAGGTGTGGCATGCCTTAGCTGCAAAGCCCACGCCACCAGCTTTGGCTTTGTTTTGTGATGCCAGAAGCAGCCAGCAGCCCTTGCAGGACGCTGCTCCCTCTGAGCACCCCCACACAGGGCAGCGCTCTCCCTGGTGAGTGGGTGCCCAGCACTGGCCAGGAGCAGCCCAGCAGAACGTGGACAGGGGCTGCCCCTTCACCTCCCCCTTCATCAGCTGAGCCCAGCAGCCCCTCGCAGCCCCAGCTGCTCCCATCAGACGTGATGGGCCAAAGCGGCATCCCCGGGTTGGGGCAGCCCCTGCTCCTTTGTCATCCCGTTAATGACAGTTCTAAGACTTTTGCTGTATCTAAGTGATGCGTGCCCCGACCGTCACCACAACTCCGTGCTGTGCTTGCGGAGGACACAGAGACCTGGTTTGGTATTACCTGAAGTCCAGGAAAACTTTCATGTGCCATTAAGAAAAGCTAAAGCAGAAAGGAAGTTCCTTGTCCCCCGTTTTCCCTTCTTTCCCCCCACAGCAGCCAGGAATTGCCCCCGGGCTGGGACAGACCCTGGGCATGCAGCAGCTCCCAGGGAAGGCAACAGACCAGGCTGCGGCAGGGGCAGCATCCTTGTCTCTCTCAGAAACACGTGATGGGCCGGGAAGGGCAGGGAGGGTAAGCAGTGATGTACAAAACATGCCACTGACACCGTTTAGGCGTGCAGGAGCAGAGCAGCACCTCAGTGCCACCGGGCAGCAGCCACTGAACAGGGCACACGTGGGCACCACAGATGCAAAGCCACAAAGAGAGGAGGGTGGCCTGACCACCCCTCACGTGCTCTGGAGAAGCTGCCCTGGCTCCTGGGGTGGGTTGGGTCAGGGCTGTGTGTCCCGCTGGGACAGGAGCAGGTGACAGAACAGGGCAGGGTGAGCCCCACGTGCAGGACTACAAGGTGTGCTCAGCAGGTGTGCCCAGGCCAGCAAAGCTATTTTGGGAGAAGGTGGGATGGCTACACGCCCCCTGGATGGTCTGGAAGGCAGCTGGAGGGTCCCAAGGGATCCCAGAAGGTGCCCAGAGGAAAGGTGCCAGGCTTGTGGGCAGCACCCTGAACTCTGGGGAAGCAAAACCCATGTGAGGGACGGAGGGAGAGTTTCCCAAGCGGCGCTGGAGTGCCGAGCTCCCCCTGACCTGCGTGCTGTGCGAGAGCACAGAGGAGCCCACATACAGCCCTGCCTGGGCAGCACAAACTCCTCAGCACGTGTGGTTGGAATATTGAGCTTTGCTGAGTATTTCTGAAGAACAGAAGGTACCTTTGGGAGCCTTACCTGGGTTTTAATGACGCTTTTTGCCATTGAATGTAAGTCAATTTTCTCAGAGTGATTACCCTATCTCTGGAGGGTATTGTAGGAATAGGTAAGAACTAGAGAGGGGCAGGAATAATATCAAGGACTAAAACAATTCTCAAATAAGGAGAGACAGAAAAACAAGGTAAAAACAGAATGAATAAATAATAAATGGTCTTCAAGAGACGGTCTGGGAGCTCCTCTTATCCCACTCTCATAAAACAGAGGAAATATGACGTTGAATTAAAAGGTGGAATAAAAGGTAAACACTTTCCTCATGTGAGCTGTAATAAGTGCATGGGACTCAGCGTGGCATGAGCCCAGACACTCCCCAGGGAGCTCAGCTCTGCCTCACAAACTTCGGCCCCAGGCTGCAGAGCAAGAGCCTGGGATCTGCTGGTGGCTTTGTCCAGGTGGCAAACTGGCTCCCTCCTGCAGCAGAGGCATCTCCCTGAGCTGATGAGAAACTCAGAGTTGGGGTTTTGGGGCTGAGATCCCTGCAGCTGGATGATGCGTGGGAAGGATGCCCTGCTGATGCTGTTGCATGCTGATGCTGTGTTGCCACCCTGGGGTGCTTCCATCCTCTGGATCTGCAGCTGGTCCTGCAGGGACTGTCATAAAGCCACAGGTAAAACACAGGAACAAATAGACTTAAGAAGTGCTAATGCAGGAAGAGGCCGTGAGCAGACTGTTCCTGCCTCAGCCAGCCCTGTGAAGCTGGCTCCCGGGGACGGGACTTCAGGGAACAGAAACTCCACTCAGTTCTGCACCAGAGAATGAAGACTTTCTCCTTTTAAAATTCATAAAACAACCCAGACTGTAAGTTACAAACTGCGGAGCTCCTATTTACATATATCACTGCAACAACCACAGTGCTCGTTATGAATTATTTAGCATGATGCACTCTCACACCAGCCCTGCTTGCTCTGTGGCCTCCTCTCAATTAGGCCTTTGTGGCAGAGGGGTCAGTAATAACAGGTCACTTAACTGTGAATAAAAGTGACACTGGGAGATATGCTGGAGTATTTATTTGTACTGTTGTATTACTGTAAAACTGTGTTTATGGAGATCAGCTCCTCGCATGTTGACTTGCCATGCAAAAAGTGTGTTTAGCAAAATGCACCTGGCACACGGCTGCTGCCTGCCCTCGCTGCGGGCACTGAGCTCTGCCAGCGCGGGGCTGCTGTGCCCCGGGAGCTGGGGCAGCTCGGAGGGTGCTGGGCAGCACCCGGGGGTGCTCAGCCTGCCCAGGCGAGCACGGCATTGCTTCCAGGCTCCGGACAGCGCAGGCCCGGCGAGTGCTCAGGACAGGCACCGTGCAGGCGTGGGAGAGCTGCCAGGAGCAGTCATTAAATGAAACATTTTGTGGCAAAGAAGCAAATTTGCTGGCAGTAAGTTTGGTTTGTCAATTTATTTGGCTTTCAAAAGGACAGTGTTTTAAGGAGAAGTTTTGGTGCTTTTCCACCTGATGCCTTTAATGTTCTTAAAAAGAACAAATTCAGTAAGGATGTTAAGTTCTTCATTTTGGACCAAATTAAGCACTTCCCCACACAGAAAGGCTGCCCTTTGTTCTGTGTTTTATGGTACTCTCTGCTTTGTAGAAGTTTTTGAAAAGTCATTTAATGTCAAGCCAATGTTTCTGGGCTTTTTGAGCTACAAGCAAATAGAAAAAACAGGTTTTTACCCCACTCTCCAGGCAGTTCTCTCCCAGCTGGCAGCTCCTCCCCTCTCTGCCTGGCACCTTCCATCTCTCCCATCTATCAATCTCCACCAGCACAGCTGCGCTGCAGCTTGCTCCTGCTACCTGACAGAGGGCCATGGCCCCAGGGGATAGTGAGGACCCCACGGCCTTCAGCCAGGCAAGGATCCCACTGGCCTTGGTCTGCAACAGTCCACAAATTCATTTGTCATCAGTGGGATCAACCTGCATCAAAAATTGAACTGCTGCCTAGCTGAGCTCCCCTGTCAGCAGGTGATGCTCCTGGGACCATCCTCGGTGCAAGGGGATGGAGAGGAGCATGGGATGAGGGTCCCCAGCGCCCAGCACATCTCTGTAGAGGTGTACACCAGTCCCTTGTCCCCAGAGGATGCAGCCAGCCCAGCCTTGCTTTGTGCCTTTGCAAAAGGCTCTGAATCCCAAATCCCGTGGGGAGGGACAGCAGCAGCATCTCCCTCCAGAATGCCAGGGTTGGCTGCGGCCTCCCTCCTTGGCCTGGCAGGACAGGGCAGCGGGGCTGGGGCTGCCCTACCACTGTGGGACAGGGCTGGGATCCCTCACATCCAGCAGCAGCCCCTTCCCATGCTCAGTACAGCTTTTCCCAGGAACTGTTATTAGCTCAGTATGGGAGGTGATAATAACAAGCCATTAATGGGAATCTGTTTGAGTGCCACTGTGTGGCAAGATCGTAAATTAATGGTCGTTTCATTTATTGTCATTTTATCCATAACAAGATGCTGATTTTCCTCCTGGGATAATGAAATTGATCTGTAAGAACCATAAATCCTCCCCCGTGGTGTGGCTGGAGCAAGGTGCTGGATTAACAGGCTAATGGCAGAGATGTGAAAGCTCATGAATCACGTGGCGGCGGGAGGAGAGGGCGGCTGTGCCGGGGGGAGCCACGCTGGCATCACGCTGGCTCCTGTGCCCGAGTGCTCTGTGGGCTGACAGCGAGGTATTTCAGGCATCAGATCAGGAACATCCAAATATCCCTCGGTGGCTTGTATTTTCTCTTCATGGAAAATAATTTTTAAAGGCAAACCAAAATGGTCCAGGGCACTCCCTCGCCTTCACCCCATCAGGGTGTCCCAGGCAGATGCTGCCCAGCCTGCCTGTGCACCAGAAGCTCAGGATCAGCCTGGAAGAGGATTGATGGCTTCTGTAGCCTTCACCTGGAGCATAAAACAAAAACACATTGAAAATTTATAGCACCCATTGAGCTGAAATGCTTCCTTTGCTTCATGTTCCCTGCTGTTCCCAGGATTCCCAGCCAAGTACCTTTACTCAGTGGACAAGTCTGGCTTCACAATAGTGACCACCTGGAAATAAAAATCAAGAAGCGGGAATTTCTCATAATTAAGTCTTTAAATGGGAAAAGGAATTAGAGCTCTTAGGGTGATGAATGCCCTCCCTTTCCCTCTGCACCAGGAGAGACACACACCTTGCTCTGTGCCTGTCCCGTGCTGAGCTGGCTGCAGTGGCTGCCAGAGGTCACTGACCCAAGCAGTCACTGTCCCAGGCCCACTGGTGGGACCCCACTTCTCCCACCCCTCAAGTGCTTTAATCACCTGATGCCTGCTGGAGCCTCACTCCTTACCCTCTCCCTCTCCTCGTCTTGCTCTCTCCTTCACAAACTGGGACACCCTTGCCTGGGTCAGGGGAGGATGTGGCACCAGGGCTGGCTGGGCAGAGAGTCCCCGACACAGAGGGATCCTTCAGCAGAGAAAGACAGTGGGGAGGAGACCCCTGGGACCCCCTGCTGCTCCCAGGAGCCCTCTGCAAACCAGCACTTCCTGCGGCAAGGTGTTCAGAAGGCCTTACAGCTTTCTGGGTTGTTTCCTTGTGTAATTCAGCAGAGATATAATTTTAAATATTGCTATTTTTCTCACTCAGATATGAGAAATATTAACTGGCCAAACTTTGCTGTGGCTGTCACCATCCTTTTAGCAGTGTGATTGCCAGCAGGGATTTATCGTCCTCCCCGCACCTGGGTTATTTGAGTTTTGCTTTGCTGCAGGGCCAGGGCAACAATAAATTTCCTTCTCCTCTGGAACATGCTCTAACCTCTCATTTTCTAATAAAGTGTTAAACCTTGGAGCACCCACACTGGCCTGGTGCTGGAGAGGAGTGGAGTTCCAGCTAAGTCAGTGAGCTGCCTGTTGCAGGCAGGAGGGCACCCTTAGGGGCCAGGATGTCTCTCCTGGCTGTGGCTGTCATGAATTCTGGTTTCCTTCTCCAGGGAGAGACCCTCCCCAGGCAGAGGCCCTGTCCTGCCTGCCCCTAGCAGCCACACCCAGCTGAGAAGAGTGCCTGAAGGCATCAAGGGAGGGTGCACAGGAGAACCCACCCAGCGAGGCCTGACCAGGACAGTGGCAAAAGGGAGCAGCTCAATCCCCTGCCCCACAGACGGTGTGTCCCCAGTGCAGCCCCCCGCCCACTCCAGCCCACGCTCCTTCAGCACTCAGCAGGCTGGACCCCGGCCAGCGGTGGAGGGACAGCAAGAGCTGCTGGCAACACTGAGCTTATCACCAGCACAGGGTTTAGGCTGTTCAAAAGGGTCCCAGCCAACAGCCTACCACCCCTCGCCATTCCAGCCCTTCCTGCTCCTACAGGGCTGCAGGAGAGGCTGATGAGGCAGGAGAGGCTGATGAGGCAGGAGGGATGATGGGTGGGTGGGTGGTGCATCTGCTGCTGGCCCATTACAGAACCAGAGGTGACTGCAGTACCAGGTTTCAATGGCTGAGCTGGTTGGTGAGTTATGGCAAGGGGCCGTGCTGTGGAGACATGGCTTTTCCAATATATTCTGTTTGGATTGGCAAGTTGGTCTCACTCTTTCTCAACTGACTGATAAAGCACTAGACAGGGGATTAGTCCTCTTGGAAGCTAAAGAAAGAGGTAATTTGGGTTGTTTATAGCCTGCAGGGGTAGAATCAAAATGTACAATACTGAGAGAGTCAAACTTTTACAGCGTATGGCAGAGCCATAACTCAGAGCAAGTATCACACATTACAGTCCTGTGAAATGCATTCCCGTGACAAAAGGCTGGAAAGGCAGAAAGAATGAGAGGAATTAATCTGTTCTTGGGACAAATATTGTAATGAAGACAGGAAATGCCAAGAAAATTAACCCCCGCCTGGTTCAGTGTTGGCATCGGAGTGTTTAGCCCAGAAGTCCCGGCTCTGCACTTTGGGCAGCATTGGAAACAGCCCCAGCGACTGCGGTGTGGGCAGAGGGCAACCCTAGCCTGACCTTGGCTTTTCTGCACTAAAGGAGTAACAGCTTTCCCTCAACTGGGTTTTGCTGGATTTCCACAGCTATTAAATCTAATTGCTGAGATAGAGTTATAAAATTATAATTTTAACCATGCAATTTAGATGGAGTAACCGGTCGCCTATTTCTGTGATTATCCCTGATTATTAAATGAACAGCTGCCTCCAAATATGTTTGCAACAAACTAATTCAATGAGTGCATGTGCCTGAATATTCATGGCCTTTATTCGCAGCACAGATTTTTTCACTGTGACTTTAAAAGTTAATTTATCCTGGCAATTTAAATAAATCCACTTCCATCAGCCTTGGTTTGAGCTCCAGACTTTGACACTGAGTTTGGCAGCGAGGAAGGTGTCCCAGCCCCTGCCTCAGCGGCCGCTCGCACAGGCACCAGCGCTGGTGTCAATTCCAGGCTTCTCCCGTGTCTTGTTTGCGGGTTTGACAACTCTTCTCTGCACAGAACTAACACAGTGTGACACTCCACAGTCTGTTTGGTTTAGCTTTTCCACTAAAATTTGCAACCATGCCAAGCAGCCAGGAAATAACCCGCCCTCCCCAAGCACTGAAATATGGGTACAACTGGCTGGCACGACAGCCAGCCGGTGGCTCCCCCGGCTGCCGGGCCACTGTCGGCTGAGGAATGGCTCCCAACAGCTAGCAGTCATCCTGGTATCAGGAATTTAATTTTCCTCCTTGCAAAGGAGGTGCCTTGCACTGCCACCAGCCAGAGCGAGGGCGGAGGGGCCACGAGCATCCCAGGCAGCCGGAACTGTTTCCAGCCTGCAGTGTGCCAGGGCTGGCTGTGGAGCAGCCACGGGGGCAAGGCACCGCAACACTGGGGGGCAGAAGGCGGCAATGGGACTCGGTGCAAGTGCCCTTTGCCATCTGGCTGCTTTGGCCAGCTCTTGTGGCCCTGGTCAGGGGCAGACAGCACAGACTGGGGCAGAGCTGTGTCAGGGTCTGGTTCCACATGGGATAAATGCTACTGTCCCCAGCCTGGCCTGCAAGAACACTAAATGGATTTCTTGGACTTAAATCTCTGTGCACCCTTCAGAGCAAGATGCACTGCTACTGACCACAGAGGCATTTTAATAATAGCCACAGCATGATACAGACTGCTTAGAAACCCAAAAGTACTGCCTGAGTGGGTGCCCAAGAATAGTTATTTCACCTGATGCTGCTCACGAAGCTCTTGAGTTCCCCCTGAGGTCTTCCAGCCACAGTGGCAGCATGCAGCCTCTGGACCCCAACAAAAACCTCCTGCACTTGGGAATGTGCTAGGCATTTCATTCTTACTGGAGAGAAACAGCAGCTGCTCAGGAGGCAAGCTCAGCTCCCAGGACACATTTCTGAGGTGCCTATTAGGCAAATGCTGGCAGCACATGCCTGGGTTCTCCAGGCAATCCATCCATCCGGCCCCCGTGGAAGATCAGCAGCCACTTCAGAACAGGCATGCACCAGCCTGGAACACCAAGCCTAGTTGGGGCAGTGACTTGTGCAACCCCTCAGTGCAATAGCTTCCTCACATCCCCACTGACATGTCCTTTGGCAAGCAATCACCATAAAGAAAAAGGTCTTTTAAAAGCTTTTATTAAAAATCCAAGAAAAAAAGAAAGAAAAGAAAAATCTGTTAAAGCATTTGAAATGTAAAGTAGGGCTTTCATTTCAACAGCATCCCTGCTGCCTTTTGTCTCTTCCTGTACAGAGGTTTCACAAAAAGATCCACAGTTTGACAGATGTTCAGATAATATTAAAGAAGGCAACATCTGATTGTGGGGGAAAAGAAGCAGCTCAGCTGAGCCAGGCCAAAGCTGTTGGACTGTGACCGTCTGTTCTGCAGAACCACACACCAATAGAAAGGAGGGCTCAGAGGGGCCTGGCAGCCCCTGCTAGAGAGAGGAGCCCATTCCACAGCCTTCTCAGCTCCTCGAGCCCAGCATGTCCTCCCAGGGGACATCCTTTCATCACTGTGTCCTGGGCCCCCCAGGTACAGGGGCCTGGGTCTGGCTGGGGGTCCCCCACCTCTGCAGTTCCCATGGCTCAGACAGAGCTGTCTCCACAGTTGTTCTGAGGGTGCCTGTCCCTGGGTGCTGAGACTGCATCACTTGGGCTGTTTGCAGTGGGTGGGCAAAGGGACAGGCATCTGTTCCAAGAGATTGCCCTGTTGCTGGGCTCTGCTTGTCCCAGGCGTCACCTAAGGAAACTTTGAAGGATTCACTTGCAAACTCATTCCTGTGTACCAGTCCCTTTGGGAGAAACCAAACTTCTCCTCAGCCCCTGTATGGCTGCTGTTAGCCCTGTGTCCTTGCTCTGTGGGGTTGCCCCCACGGGCAGGGCAGGAGCAGGCCCTGCCCTGGGACCAGGCACTCTGGGTCCCTGCCCAGGACCAGGGGCTTTGGGTCCCTGCCCTGGGAGCGAGGTTCAGCAGGGATGCCACTCTCTTGGAGCTGGGGAGGCAGGAACAGGCACCAAGGAGTGCTCCTGCTGTTCTAACAAGGAACAATAGATTAAAAAGCTAGTTAAAAATTCATCCAGGAGAGGCAGAGTTTCCCAAGCATATCAGAGTTAATATTTATAAAGGGGATTGTTGCTCAGTCTCAATTATCCTAAAAGCTTGGTACAACCGATGCACTGGAGAAACCACGAATACAGACATGTCAAGGGAAAACCATTCCCTGTGACCACTAACAAAATGCAATCAGATCTGCAGCATGTGGAGCCAATTGATTTTCAACAAGTCCTACAATGTAAACAAATGATTGATTCTCAGGGCTTTCATTTCTGAGCAAGCAGCCAGACACCTCTCCAGCTCGTGGTGCAGGTGAGGCTGGAGGTAAACGTGACTGCAGTGGGGCAGCTAGAGCACTTTCATCAACCACAGAACAGCAGGAGCTTTGATTTTTGTTTCCCCAGCCCCTTAAGCAGCCACTAAATAATGAACAATTCCTCATGTAAGCAGCCCCCGATCATGTGAAATCCTTCTGCTGCCAGTGGTCATGTCAGACCACATTCTGCCTTCAGTGGGAGTCAGGAGTTTTTTATTGCTTTTACATTTTGCCTCCTCTGATGTTTCCAGGTTTGCTCTGATTTTCTCGAGACAGATGAGACAGGAATATCTCCAAGAGCTTTATCACTGCTTTGTCAGTGGCTGCAGCAGTGCGCTGGTGTGTGTCTGTGCCAGCCGTACAGTGGCTGCTCAGATCGCGCCGCGCTCCCTGTGAAACCAATCAGCCATACTCCACTGCACCAGTGGCTGCCGGGTGTGTCAAATTAAACCTCAACCCAGCACCAGCAGACTGCCCACATCAGCCCCTGTCCCTGGGCAGGGATGGGCACCCGGGAGCTGAGGCTGCAGCTGCCAGTGCAGCACCCACCCCCATCAGTGGAGCCACAGGACACCGGGGTATCAACCACTGGCACATCTCCCTTTCCCCGTCATTCACACCACTAGTTCCACCCTCCAAACTGTTTTGGTGCCATGGAGGCACCAGTGCGGGGCATTTTGTGCTCCCCCACCCTTCAAGCCCTGCTGGAATGCTGTTAGGATTACTGCTGGAGTAACTGAGGGGAAAAGTCACATTTCTGTGAACTGTGATAATTATTGTAGCAATAGGTATAAAAACGCCTGCATTTCCAGAGCTCTATCACCCTCCTGTTTTTGCCTCGTGTGCAGAGTAAGGAGCTGTCCAGTGCTTCTGCAGCGCAGGGTCCCGAGGGTCCCCAGGGAGGAGCAGCCACTGGCCCATGTCCCAGAGAGCTGCCCTCGGGGCTGGGGGCCCATAGACAGCCACATCTGGGTATGCAGTTCGGTCCCTGCAGAGCAGGAACAGTGCGGGGCTGCTGCCTTGGATGTCCGTCTTGGGCTACAGCTGCCCAAGACGGAGGGCCACAGAACCGAGTCCTTCCCAGGAGCAGCCTCCTCTTTCCAGAACTCTCTGGGGTTGGCCATTCATGCCCCCCCAGTGGGGACCCCCCAGAGGTGGCAGAGCTGCGGGGGTCCCCACCTGGCCGCCCCGGTGCTGTATGCGGTAGGACACACGCTGCGGAGAGGGCTGGAGGCGCCTGTGGCGTGCCGGGGGCTGTCAGGCACAGTGCCCGCTCCTGGCGCCGGGGGCTGGCACCATTCCCCGTGAGTGGGTGCAAATGCTTCCTAAAACACAAACAAAGGAGGAGGCTTGCGTGGGCACTGACAGATTCCTGCACACAGAGGGACTCCACCAGGGCCAGGAGTGTTTCTGTTTAAAATTAAAATGGTCTTTTCAGAGCAAATTAAAACTCGTTGTGAAAGCAACCATGAACATCTGTGATCTCCTCACAAAGGCCTTCCCGGCTCTTTTAGAAATTACCCTGTGCCCATTATAGTATCAGCATAATTCTGCCTCTTTATTTCAAGCTTGCAAGATATTTATATTTAAAATAATTTTTACAGAGTTCAAATGTGAATCACAAGCTGGTTTTTCTGCTTATGTATTAATTGCATGTGTGTGTCCAGTGCTAAGCCTTATTGCCATGTAATTTGTACAACGTAATTAACCATGTAGGAACCATATTACGTTGTGTTTGGAAGTGTTACATCCAGTTAATCTAATTGACTAATAACATGTTTTCATTTAGCAGCACGTACTGTATTTCCAGTGATTGAATTAATGTCATGTTAACGGCTGCTTTTTGCAACAACATTTGGCATAAATTGCATTAAAAATTGATGTTCGTACAAATGTATTTTGAATACAGCTCAGCATGTGGCCTGGGAAAACACTCCTGCTGTTTATTAAATCAGCTCCACTTACGAGTGCACTCCGAGGCACAGCACTGCTGCCCTGCCCGTGTGCTGGGACCCCCTGGACCACTCTCCCCCCCGCCGGTCCTGGCCCCAGGTCTGAGCCAGACTCCTCCCACACCCTTGGGCTGGCAGTGCCCAGGGTTACAACTTTACTGCCTGGGCTCCTGTGATGGGTTTTTAAAGGAATCTCTGTTGATGAGATTGTGGTGGGAAAGCTCCAGGCACCTGCTGGTGGAGGCAGACCAAGAGGCACCACCAGACCTGAGCCCCCATGGCTGCACCTGGCCAGCCCGCCGGCCTCTCCCGCAGCAGCTGCAAGGACAGGATGGACGCATGCTCCACAGCCACCTCCTCCCCTCCCGTCCGTGTTCGCAGGTGGTCCCCAGAGAGGTGGGTAGATGTGCCTGTAGCCAGGAGACTCTCACTCACCTTGATCTGCCGTGGAAAACAACTGGAACGGCAATGCCCAGACCACTCTCCACAGCTACCCCCTCTGGAGGGGCCAGGAGAATGAGCATGGGCAAAGGCCCGCTGAGCACAGCCAGACCAGTGGTGTCCAAGTCTGTGACCACAATCCCAATGAAGGAGCCCAAGGCTCTCCCTGTTTCTCTTTGACAGATTGAAAATCCTGATTTTTTTTTTATTCTATACCCGTCAGAGTATTCTGTTTCTGCTGGGATGGAGGGAGTTGGTTTAAGATACTTGTGAAAGCAAAGCTAAAAAAGAACAGGAAAATTGCTGGTTGTGGTGGCCCTTGTCCAAAGCCAGGAAAGCAGGAAAACAAGGCACAGATATATTTGTGCTGATGGCAGTTTGATGTCTTGTCTCCTCACAGACATTTTCCATGCCATTGCAAATCCACATTTTCCCCACCTGTATAAGCACCACTCTGGTAAACCAGAGGGGCTCTAAAAGATACCACAAGTGGTCTGTGAACCGGGGGTGTTTCACAGCTTTGTGGGGGAGAAAGTTTCCGTTCCTTGGTTTGCTGTCTTCCTTGCAGGCTATACAGGCTCCATTCTCCATCTCTCCTACAGTTGCTGCTGATCAGCTCCACGGGTGAACATCCTGTGGAGGGGGACTTACTGGAATTCCATTCCTGCTGCCGCTGTGGCCAGCTGTAACCCTACGGCATCCACATCTCGTGTGGGAGCAGTGAGGAGCCACCACAGTTGCACAAACCCTTCCCGCCGCCTGTGCCACCCCGGCGCAGCCTGTGCCCCGCGAGGGAAGGAGCCGGCCTGGTGCGGCC